>VWYP01013420.1:568020-808354 GCA_013400435.1 Pycnonotus jocosus
AAAAAAAAAAACACCAACCAAAGAAAAGGGACAAGACTCAGCCTGTATTTGAGAGATAGCTTCCTTTGTAGGATTGAGAAAGGAGGAAGGATTGTGATAAACATCATTACTAGCAAGTAATTTTTCCTTTTCTGATGCAGCTCTACAGTGAGTTTGTTATCTGCCTGCATGAAAGATCTTTTCAAGATGTTTCTAGTCCCCAAGGAAGTGAGAGACTAACAGAGTCTTCCAAATGATAATAAAAGAGGGATGTCAGGGGGAAGAAGATGTCTCTCTTGTTCCTCTAACAGTTGACAAAGCACTTTGCCCCCCTTCCCAGCACTACTTTCCTAAGCAGTTTGGGAGGGAAATGAGCTTGCTTGCAGATATTTTTGTTCTTTAGCTAAAGAAACAAATGCATTCACTGAATATAGCTCTGCCAAGAAAATAAGAACATGGGCAGGACTTTGAATGGAGTCACTGATGGGAATGGAGAGGAACAGTTTGCTGTTTGAATTGCTCATCAGGAAGAAATAAAGGTGAAGAAAAGGAGGGAGGAAATGGAGTTGTTTGAGTGAGGATGCTGAATGCAAAATCTGAGTGGAAGAAAGAGTAAATGCTGAGAAGAAGCTGGATGAGTCTGAGTCATGCAACAGAATTTTTTTCTTCCCCCAAAGCTGTGTAAAACAGACGCTGCAACAACTCACCTCAGAAACCTTTCATGCAATTGTTATAGGAAAAATGACCCCAGGGCAAGGTCATGAATTCAACAGATGGACAGAAACAGCTCTTCTGTTCTCCTCTCTCTTGCCCAAGTGGGCTGGGATCTCAATGGGTTTGAGTGGCATCTCGGAGATTTTATGGCACATCATGATAAAAGCAGTTACTGCCTGCCTCCTATCTCCCTAACTGCAGGGATACATAGAACCTCAAAAATCCTAATTCTTGCCCCTCTCATACCAACTTTCCTAGCACAGTGATGTTTTCAAAATACTCCCTGCTAGTGACCTTCTGAATTCCCAGTAATTTATAACTCTCTTTCTTTAAAATTTAATAAACTAGAGTCACTAACCAGTTTTCAGACAGTATTTTTGCAAGGGAAGGTATGTCTGCATATTTCCAAAAACATGCAAGTAAAGAATCTGATTTTTTTTTTTCATCCTAGTCTGGAATGCTATTCATAGGCTTATCTAGACTTGAAAATATATTAATACAATTATTCTTGGAAAATGATTTGGAATTATTAATTTCAAAGTAATTCTCTACATGGAATCAGAATGATTAGATACTTGTGCCAAAAGAAACAATGCTGAAATAATTATTTCATAAAAGCCATATTAGTACATTTCCAATTGGAGAGGAGCTGGTATAAACAGGAAAGAAGCAAACCCTATTGTCTCCCTCCTTCCTTACAGCCTTGTTTTACAGCCCAATAGGCAATAATGAGGCTGTAGATCTATGTCGTCTTCTTAGAATCCAAAAGGCTTTACAGAGTCTGTTGGATGAATTTCAACACCCTGTTCAAGTCCAAAGAGGAAATAAGCTCTTCCAGAAATTCACCAATCTTCCTTTTTCTTCTTTGAGTCTGGCTGTATCTCAAAGGAACCTTATGGACCGTCTGTCCCTCCTATCCTCTCAACCCCCACCTGCCACCATCGATAAGACATCAATCAGTGAAGCAGCTCTGGGAGAGATTTTTTAGTAGTTTCTCCGGGAAAGCATCTGAGTGATTCCTCTGCAGAATCTATCTGCTTTCTGTGCCTGCTGGGGAAAAGGGGTATTGACCTCTCCCCATCTCTAATCTGGTCTGGACATTCTTCTCCTGAAGGACGCAAATATATTGGCAAGAACTTTAGACAAAGCCAAGAATGAATTAACCAAATCCAACTCAGGGAGGACATTGATAAACAGTGCATGGCTCACGAGAACATTAAAGGTTTGGAAAACATTACTTACAGTGAGAAACTCCAGAAGAAAAGAACTAAGAGAAGGTGAAGGACTAAGTTCATCACTGTCTATGGGGAAATTAATCTATTGGAGTATTGTTCAGGGGCCACAGTAGATGCTTTGGGTCTATGGTGTCTTTGGGAAACCTTCCTGAATATCTTCTCTTACTTTTTGTGCTTATGTGGGACTAACCATAATCTGATGCAGACAATGCAAAATCCTGGTGCCAATGACTGAGATAAAAATGATTGGGGGCTGCATTTTCTTCCGAGTCCAGACTGTGGCTCTTTCTAAAGATCTTAAAAAAATCTTCTGTTGTGAGGTGGTAAAATATTTCCCTAGAAAAAAAGCACTATTACCTTCCAAAATATTCCTTTGGGAACTGATCTCCTCCTTAGTCATGCAGCTTACAGACAGAAGTTGTCTGAACTCTTCTGTTGAAGTTTGCCTCTAGATTTCCACTAAAACGCTGAGAAACATCGAACTGAGTTCTAGAACTTATGGACTCAATACTTACCCTTTTAGCTCCGAAAGTTCTCTATCCAACAATCCAACAGTTAACATGGCACTATCTTTTTTGTTTTTCCTGACAGAACTTTGGTAATTTTTGACCAAGTAACAAGAGGGTTTATCCATTTGCAGTAAAGGGATAAGACTGTCCACTGAAGTTTCTCCAGGTTTCTGCTTCAATTCACACAAATCACAAGGTCTAACAGCCCACACACATGACACCCCATTGAAGGGAGCTATGAAAATATCCCATTCAACCTTAGGACCTATGGAATTTTTGTGAGTGGATCTCTGCTTTCTGTTTGCTCCATTCACAGAGAGAAAATTACTAAAGAGGGCAAATTTGTCTTGATTTGAGATTAGCCAGCATACCAGTGGAAGGGGTCCTGTGCAGATGGAATGGCAAGGACTCCCCTCAGGGGGAACCACACTTGATGGACAGTCAATAGCCAAAAATATGCAGGTGGGGTTGAGGGACACTGTGGTCTGACAAGGGACACGGAGAGCACATTCCCCCTGCTGCTGTGTGTCACAGCACGTCTAGTTATGGCATATAATTTACAAATACATACATCTATATTCTGTTTGCATGAATGTTTAAGTGAACTTTTACCAACCTAACCATCTTTATCAACCAAACTTCTAACATGCTTCTCTACAGCTCCACCATGTAGCATTTCTCTAAGCCCTTTCCTTATTCTTTGTAGACTGATCCCATGCCAAAATTTCTAGTTTCCTGACACCAGGAGTAAACATCTGTAATACCCAAAGTTATTACCTTTCTTTTCCTGAGAACTGAGCCAGGATTAACACTTCTTCAAACTTTTGCAAACACACCACTCATTTCATGGCAGTCCCCCAATATATGACGGGTCAAATCACCAGTCTGGATAACAGGCTTCTTTCAGGGCAGCTGAGGAATGCATCCAGCAAATTGGACATGCTCCATAGGGAACACCTTGTATTAAATGCCAAGGAGGAGTGGAACCAGCTACAGGTAAAGTTTGCTTTGTTGAGCACTAATGAAACTAATGGGGTATGTTTATGTCGCACCTTTCATTCCAAATGATCAAGTGCTTTGCGAGCCTTAATCATTTCACCCATCACTGAACTGCAGACTCCTTTGGGGTGGAACATTAACAGCTGCTTGGAAGAGCACAGCAGCAAGCCAAAGCAATTAATGAAGGAGAAACATCCCTTCCAACTACAGGACCAAAGAGAATTTTGTTAAGTGGAATGTAATTATCCAAAGCAGAGAGAGGGAGACATTTCCCTTCATAGTCTAATCTGGGGTTACAGCTGCTTTTGCAGCCCCTGTGTTACTGGGGAGTCAGCATCCCAGCCCAAATCTGCGGTTTCAGTGTTCCATCCTAAGAAAGAAGCAAAACTCCCAAAGGAAAAGTTTTTTGAAAATTTTTTTGTGAGATACCAGATTCCCATTCCTTTGGATTTGCCTTCTTCAAACACCTAAACCAAAGTAGAAGCAAACTAAGAAAGTGGCTGGAGATGAAGGCTCAGTACATAAATGTTCCATACAAGCAACATGACTCTCTCTCAGCAATAAAATCTGCACACTATATAAGTGGGAGAAATCATTGTCTCTAAACTATTTGTGGCAGGGTGGCTTGATTTAAATTATAATCATGGTTTAAACCAAGAAACAGAGAATCTTGATTTAAATAATCAGGTTTAATCTTGTTTTGCATGTGTGCTTTTCAGTTATTTTCTTTTAAAACTGGTTGATTCTCACTGATTGGTATAATTTGCTGTTTCTTTATGCTAAATCAAAAAGTATCCTATATCTATACATATTTATTTCAGCAATTATATAGTTTAGCATGCATTTATTCAAATTCCTACTTTTTTACATTTTTTATGAAGAGAAAATGGTGAACAACAGATTTCTTATTCAGTAGATGATTACTGTCTTTTTTAGTATTTTTTGTTGTCTTACATTTATTTGAAATTCACTTCAAAACTGCATTTAAATAGAAACTGGAATACAGTCGTAATTTCACCCCCTCTTCCCAAACTAAGGGTAGTAAAAGTACTTCACCATGCTGGAGACTGAGAAGAAAATAAGTCTTGCAAAGAAAATGCAGTGGTGAGAACAAAGGCAGTGACCATTGTTGCTGGGGAGCTGGAGCAGGGGGGCATTTCCAAGAGTGTTTGGCAATGTTCCTTCCTTGCTGGCAATGCTGGTTTAAAAAGCCCCCAGACGATTTTGTTATGCCACCCTCAGGCCCTTATCTGACTCAACTCAGCAGGATCTTCTGTTGGGTGGGATTTCTGCTGCTCTACCCTGCATCAAACCGATCTCTCTGGAAAGAGAGCTGAGTGGAAACTGTGAAATCAAGAGCTGTGTGCTGGCACCCTTGAGGAAAGGCTTTAAAACACATGGTTTTGGGGGATAAGTCAGAGCTGGACTCTGTGAGCAGTTGCACTCCCGTGACCATGGGGGAGAACCCCTGAAAGGGCATGGGGATGGGTACCCAGGGTGGCAACCTCTTAAACAAGTTGGTCCCTTGTCGCAATAGGACACACAATAAAGATGCCTGACTCCAGTCTGCAGACAGAAAAGAATCAGAAGGCTTTAATGTCTAATTCTTGACACCTTTTATAAGGTGTTCTGATACAGACTAACAGGATTGGTGAATAGGAACGACACCTCTCCAATCCCATTGGTTAAATTAAAGAAATGACAAAACACCATCTGCAGAAGGTTGTATTGAGAAACTGCTGGTTGTTTGCTGAATTTGTTTTGAGAGAAGTTAATTGTTGACAGCTTTTCCCTCGGGAAAAACCAGCAACTGCCCAGCAGGCAAAAGTCTCATAGAAAACATGTCCACAGTCCCTCAGATGTAAAAATCACATTCATAAAATCACAAAATAATTTCAGTTAGAAGGGACCTTACAGATCATTGAGTTCCATCCCCCATCCAATGGTAGGGACACTTCCTACTGGACCAAGCTTTTTAGAACTCTATCTAACTTTGCCTTGAACACTTCCTGGGATGAATCATCCAGAACTTCCCTGAACAACCTGTGACAGTCCCTCAGTGTCCCCACAGCAAAGAATTTCTTTATATCATCTAATCTATCTGATCTATCTATTGTTGATATCATCTATCTCTTGTCTGTTAGTTTAAAACCATTCCCCCTTGTCCTGTCACTATCTGCCTGTGTAAAAAGCTATGAATTTCTTTGTATATACATGATTCAATAAGATCTTTGCTGTGGTGGAGAAAACTAAACAACCTGCCCTAGAGCATATAATTAAAGTTTTTAGGGGCAGTCTAAAGGAACACTGAAAACTTTGCAGAATTAGGGCAGTAATGCATTTTCAATCACTGCCTTTGATTGAATAAAGTTGCTAAAAGTTGATCAAAATCCTCTGAGAAATAAAACAATGAGATTTTAATGAATAAATTCTCATGGCAGAAGCTATGCTTTCCTTTATTTGGAGCTCAGTGTGCACCTCTGGGCATGGATAAACCAAAAATAACATGCTCTTTCCTCTCACTTTGTTCTGCTAATAGATGGAGACACAACTTCACTGAAAGAAACAAAGCCAGATACCTCAAGGGACATTGTAGGAGTCTGAACCAGATGTGGACTAACACTGTGTCCTGAGCTCAGAAGCAGATCCAGTGGCCCAAATGGGAATTCAGAAATACAGATGTGAGCATCTGGTCAGTATGCCCAGTTGGGAAGAACATCTGAAGAGGGAATAGTGGGTATAGAAAGCCAGGTGCACCAGGCTTTCTTCCCAATTTCTTCTACTCTTCAGAGAATAGTGCTGTATTTCTTTGGAACACTGAGATAGTGAATGGACATGTCCTGCTCATTGCAGCTTGATACGATCCCTTGTGATCAAGGATGAAGAAAAAAAATGGAGAAAAGGCAATTGGGAAACAAGCTTTGGTTCCCTGTTCTGTGCTTAACCAGCTGGTTAACTCTGGAAGCAGGAGTCTGTGGGCCACATAGGTGGAGATCCAGCCATTTTGAGTTCTCAGTCATCACCTCATCTTGGCTGATGGAACATTTACTGTCTCCTCTAATTCTTTGCTTTTCTCCATGCTGCTTCTCTTTCATCTGTCCCAGAGGGATCAATCATTCGCCTAGAACAGAGCTGAGATCTGGCCCTAAAATAAAATCCTGCTCCAAGGGATCATTGAGCTGCAGATCCACCCTGACTCCACTGCTGATGCCCAGAACATGCCAGCTCTGATGGCCCTCAGTGTCCCAACCATAATCCTCAGTCCATGGCAGCAGCCGTTCCTGACTGGCAATGATGCACAAATCCCACCCCAAAACCAGGCTGGAAACAAAGTGCTACTATCAAAAGAGTAATAGGTTTCATGCTGCTGAACACAGGTTTATTCCCATTGGGGTGTATCACACCAAAAGAAATTATTTGTGGCACTCAGAAGTAGTGTAAAAAATGCACAGATTTGCTCCCAAAATACTTGGCAGCTTGCCTGCAATATTAATAAATGCAATTATTTTCCTTAAAATAATCTCCAAGACAAGGCAGTTTAAAGTGGCAAAGGAAAGGACAAAAATTATTGGCATAATTACAAAGAACAGTAAATTCTTACCTGTTAATGTTTCTACATGCCCTCTCCCCCAGTATTCAGGTTAATAATGAGTTTTTTGAGTTTTAAGCTTTTTTCCCTGCCTTGTGGCTTCACCATCATCACAATAATAATAACAATGTGAAACCTACACACTAACCTATATTGAACTGCAGTTCATTACAGCAGAATAACATTGTGAAGGATTTTAATGTCAGCATCCTTTCAGATGCAGATTACAGTAATGCAGAAAGTACATTCTCTACAGGACATGCCATATAGGAATAAATTAACAAAAAAAAAAAAAAAAAAAAAGAGAGAGAGAGAGAAAATGGAAAGCCTTCTTTTCCTCTAAGGACAAAGAGGCCAGCAATGAGATAAATTAGCCCTAGAAATCAGGGGGAATGCCTTCACTGTGAAACAAAATCAAGATACTGACCACTAATGCTGCACTTGAAGTACTAAACTCAGATTAATCTCAAGTGCCTTTGCCTCTTAAATAGGGAGCAAAGATGCTGCTGGTTCCCTTTGTGGTGCTACCAAGGGGACAACTGACTCTCAGGTGGGTTGAATCCTGTCTGAGGGGCAGTGACATCCTCATTTTGAAAGGTTGTTTTACACCCAGTGGGCAGGGAGTTGGTTGAATGTGGAGAGAGATAAGAGCCTGTTGTCCTAACCCCATGAATCCACTGCCCCATCCAGGTAAAACTTTCTCTGAGACTCTTGTGAAGGAGTGAGGTCGTGACTCACCTATTCACTTTCAAGAAGCATCTCAGGACTAATGTCTAAAAAGGACAAAAAAGATAAGAGGACAGGAAATATGAGGAATCTATCACCAAGAATGTCAGTGATTAGAAATTTGGGTCACAAGTAAGGAAGATTTAACAGCCTTCAAGGGAGCCATTTTTCAGTGGAAAATGTAGCATTTCATGGCCATACTGTTAAAAGTCTCCTTTTTAGGACTAACATTCTTCATAGGAATATTAGTATCTTTACGGTTGGAGAGCCTGAAGGCACATTTCTTCCCCTGACCTTCACATTTCAAGTGATCACCAAATCTCTGAATACCTCTGTAAGACGGCTTCAGTAAATTGCCATATCCCAACAATATCCACACACTGTTAAAATGGGGATTTTTTTGCAAGTCCTGCCTGGAAAGGGGCAGTGCGAGAGTTTTGAGAAGCTGAAATAAGGAAGGGTTTTAGTGGAAATTCCCTTCTAGATGCACTACTACTTTATGTAGTTCTTCTGCAATCAATGATGGATCATTAGTGGTAAGGGTTCTGGCTAATTTTTATTTCAGGCTGAAACATGTTGTTAATATTAAGGTTACAACTGATGAGAGACAAGTGAAAGATGACAGCCAGCAGATGTCTGATCTTGCCTGGGTAGTTCTAATTTATTCTTGTTTTCCCTTACTAAAAAGTCAAAAGGAAAACTTAATAAAGTCTAGCTCCTAGTACATTCTTTTTCAATTATCATTTATTCTGAAAAATGTTTTGTTTTTAAAAAGAATTTCCTTTCTGAATTCTCCAGAATCTGAGTATCACATTTTTGCCTACATGGTCTGCAGAAGATATAAGTCTGAAGCACACACTCATTTACTGGAAGTACGTTGTAATGCACTGTTTAATTCAAAGGAGGAAAGAAAGAGATGATGCTGCTGCAACCACGGCAACAATATTAACAATGGAGTGGATGAAGCCTGAAAGGAAATGACTCAGCAAAACATGGTAATAAAAAGAAAAGTCACCATGGATTATCAACAAATTACAAATTTGTAATGCAGAGATTACACAGTAATTCTGGCACCTCTAATTGCACTGATATATTGAACTGTACTTTGGGCCAGTGATTTGGGTCAACATGATTTGGGAAATAGAAAGGTGAATGTAAAGAAAACTGCATAAAAATCCTTCCTCTGCAGAGAGACAGAGCTATTTAGGAGCTACCTTGCAAGGCACCTCGTAGCAAACAGAAACAACATTAGAAGAGCCCTCAACAACCACAGGGAACAAGGAAAAGACACAGAAATAATTACTGTTTGTCTAAAGTTCTCGGCTTTTGTAAAACAACTCTGAGGAAAAAACATTTTGAAGAAGCTAATGAAATGTGGCTTGATCATTGGAACAGTTTTCTGATTTAATGAGAGGCCAAAATGGCTATCAGAGAACTAGCAGCAAAGAGCATATTGTGTATTTAACCAAAGGTATTAGGATCTATACCACTCAGGCATGCTGTTTTCAAAAAACAGACTGTTACCACCATGCACCTAGGACCTGGTGTAACACTGTTGATGGCAACAGGAGCCTTCAAAGGCTTTGGTGAGTACTCTATCAGTCACCACTGAATAATGAAAGTATCAGTAATATTTATTAACTACCCTGGAGAAATAAAATTGTAGCATTTCTTTGGTGTTCCTTGTTTGAAATACTTGTCTTTAATTATTCTTGCTTTCATGTACTCCTGTGTTTCTAATATGTTCTATAAGCATTCAGTTCTATTGAGTCCTAAAACCCTACACAGTTTCTTAAGCACTCTTTCCAGAAACAGTAATGGCTTAAGCAGTGGAAGCAGAGAATGTGGTGGTTACTGCAAGAAAGGCTCTGTAAATCAGGTATTATGTCAATTAACATGGATAAGAGTTGAGTCTGGGATAGTAGAGGAAGAAGAGCTACCATGTGAGCTTTAAAGCTCCTGATTGCCACTATGCTTCAGTTTTAAAACAGCCTATGGGAATGTTTCAGAAAGGCAATTTATTTTACGAGAAAGCAAAAGTTAACTGTAAAATATCTACTGCCTTCCTGGTTAAATTGGTAAGGTTTGAAGAACATGTCTGGACATTGAGCTGGTTGTTTGTTTGACAGTTTTAAAATTCATTTAAATGCATTCCAGAACAGTAGTGACTAAAGGAAAATATTCACAGAATGGTTTGGGTTGGAAAGAACCTTAAAGGCCATCTATCCCCAAGCCCTGGATTTCCCTGGGAAGGCAGGGACACCTTCTACTAGACCAGGTTGCTCACAGCCTCATCCAAGCTGGCCATGAACAATTCCAGGGATGGGACAGAAGGGGAAATTATTCCTCTTTGTAGGATGTGGATCCAAAATGAATTGGTGCTCTTAATCTTTTCACCAGTAAGTGTCTGTATTACAATAGTCACCATATCACCTTTGGCACTGACTGCTGCTTTCAGAGGTGCAGCTAAAGATAAATGAACCCTGAGATGAAACTGGTCTTCTTAAACAGACCTGATCAACAGATGTGTGGTGAAAGTGTTGGGGTGATCAAACCTACATCCAACTCATGATTAAATGGGTGATTGGAGTCCAGTAGTAAAGCCTTTTGCAAACACAGAAGGCATGCAGAAGTTTTAGCAGGATGATGTTTCCCACATGGTTTTGAATTGTGAAGATGGAAAAAAGTAGCAGAGGGCAATTTGACAGAACAGGTCCTGCAGCCTGAATTTTGGCTTCCAGGGTGGTTAGATCTGGAATTTTACTTCATGTCTACTAATCTCTCAGTGTGCTGAAGTCACACTTCAGCTACACTTCTGCTGCAAGAATTTCTTTACATGATAGATCACAGTTGAGCATCTTCAACTCAGTTGAACTGTCTTGAGCCATCTCATGTTAATCATCCTGTCTGTGAGATCCTTCTGGCCATTTGATACTACCTACATTCTTCCAAGGAGGAGATGATGACAGAGAGAGAAACATCACACCACTCCTCATAGCATTAATCACGGCTGACTTGTCCTGCTAATGAAAAAACCTGCTTCCTTTCTCTCTTATTCCTTTTCATATTTAACCAACTACTTGCCTTGGTGGACATGAACACTGACCCCGGATTACAACTAAAGTAAATACTTAGTTTAGAAAAATTTGGAACAGTTTATTTGCATTTGTTAAAAGTTCAGCTGTACTGTCTGTCTGTTTGTTTGTTTATTTATTTGTTTTTAGAGGGCTGTAGCTCCACTTTCACAAAGGCAAGTTATAAAAATGCTGTTGACTGTAATCCTGTAATGATTATACTATATACTATTATACTATACTGAGTAAACCAGTAAGTTCATTATCATATTGAAGGTAGAGGAAAAAGTGGTTTGATTTTGTTAGTGGTGATGGGGTTTTTTGTTGGTTTTGTTTTGCTGCCCTTTTTAAAATTATTTTTTTTAAAATTATTTTATTTTGTATTGGAATATCTACCCATCTTTGAAGTTCAAGTGTGTCCAGGGATTACCAGCATGATTCATAACACTTTGGGTGGATCCGGGTTAAGATCTCCATTACAGACCCAAAGGAAATAGACACATCCCAGTTCATGGATGCTTGTACACAAACACTGTCCATATCCACACACATTAGGAGTCCTCTAGGCAGTACAAAAACCCAGCCTGAATAGTCCTGCACAGCCCCAGAGGAATAAGGCACAGGAATGCTGCCAGACTTAAAACTGGAGGAGGAGGGATGCTTGAGAGGCCAGCACAGAAAGCCACTCTGACCAAGACAGCATCTAGTCTAGACCTTTCTCAGCAGCTCTTTGCCTAGTTTGCACTTAAAAGCTTATAGCACTGGAGTTCCTTAGACTCCTCTGATCTCCTCCAGTGCTAAACTGCCTTCCAACTGTTTATGATGAGAAAAGACTCTAGGTGCTGTCTTTTAACTGTTTTTGTTATGGGTGATGTTCAGAAGAGGGGAGTCAGACTGTTCTTGGAGATGCTCAGTGGGAGCAATGGACATAAGTTGCACCTGAAATCCATACCAGCTCTTAGAAGAGGAGTTGTTCACAGCAAGCACGGTCAGCTGCAGAACCACGATATAGAGGCTATGGCCTTTCCATTCTGATAGATACTCAGAGTGTACTTGAAAAAAGCTGTGAGTGACCCAGTCTGACCTCCAATTTAGGCCTGCTTTAAGGAGAGGGACCAGAGCCTTCCAGCAATGCCTTTCAGTATAAACTATCCTGTGGTACTGTATTTTTATTTAATTATGTTCTTAAAAGTAGAAGGTTTTTTTTTTTTTTTTGGTTGGTTGGTTGGTTTTTCGTTTGTTTGGGGTTTTTTTTTTGGTTTTTTTGTATGAGACTAAACTGCTGCAAAATAAACCAATTACTGGAAGACTACTACCTTGTTCTTCTTCAATGTGCTCTTCTCCATGGTAAACAATTGCTGGCTCAGTACAAATCCTGTTCAGGGTTAGCTAAGGTACCGCCAGGAAACTCCAGGCTTCAGTCCAAATGACCACTCCAGGAACTTCTTTTGCTTGAATCAGTCTTACTGAGAAATAGCGCAATCTACTACAGGAAAGAAGTTCTCCTAACATCATTACTAGACTTCCAGGAACTAGACTCCCTCTGTGCTTGGTTGTGAACTGTTACTGGGAGTTCACAGTTCCAGTTCAGATCATGATCATGCTGCAGAAAACCCCTTGAGCCATATAAAGTGCCTGCTACCTCAGCAATACAGAATGATGGCACTGTCCCCAGACAAGGTGCAGCAAAATGAGCTGTGCCTCTGTCCTATCACTTTGCAGTGACTATCCAGGTCAAGTGAAATGCACTGTCCACTGGAGGGGAAGTCATCATGGCTGTTTGAGTGTGCAGGATGCGAACCCAGGGCAATGCCAGAGTTATAACTCAACTCTTTGGTGAAAACAAACTCTTAACTTAGTAATAAATATTCGGCCTTCTGGAAGTGTTCAACCGAATGAAGGTGTCCCTGCTCGGGGCAGGGGCTTGGAAGGGGATGTTTTTTAAGGTTCATTCCAACATAAACTGTTCTGGGATCCTGTGAAAACCTCATAACAGTTTAGATAAAGCTATGGATGGCTTTCCATGCCAGCTCCCAGTGCAAGTGATCTATGGATTACAATATGCCATGAAACCAGAGCACTTCATAGGCTTCCTTAATGACAGCGGTGGATTGTGACTGCACTTTCTGAGCAGCATATCTGTTCCTTCAAGGTATCACCATTCCTGAAATAAAAACAACTCTGCTTTTCAAGGGAGCTAGACCTGTCCTTTTCTAGGAACACAATAAATGTTTTGGCAGAACCATGCTTCAACAACTTTGGATTTACAAACATCAGAAGTAAATTCTGACGATTTATTTTGGATAAATAATGAACAACATAAAAACTGCTGACTTTGACCTTCATTGGAAAAGTTGGTTTAATGGGCCTCATAAACTTTTCTACTGATGGCAGGTTCATAAACTCCATATTGACTTCGGCTAAAGGCTGTAACTTCTATCAATACTGTCAACAATTAATATTGGCTCATAAAGGTATCCTGTAAACTGAGTCATAGCATTATGTTACTTTACGTTGCCATTAGCAAAACTTCATCTTCTTGAAAATGTTTCTCTTATAAATGTGGGATTTCTCAAAATAGCCTGTGTGATAGCCAGCAGCCCAGAGAAACACTACTTATGTGGAGTGAGGAGGGAGAAAACATCTTTGTGTTTGGCAGACAAAGCTTCTGAGAAAATCTCAGGCTTTATTTGCTCCTACAGCAGGTCTCAGGCTGTGAGTGGTTTGTGCACAAAGGTTTCTCACACCTTTATCTGGGATAGGCAATTACAAAAAGAAAATGCCGAAAATCTGCCTGCTTAAAAGACTTTTCCCTATGCTTCTTTTCTTCTTACCTTGCAACATTTGTTTGGATATGTTTATACCAGCAATTCAACTGCAGTCCCGATATTGAAGTGACCTTTTTCACAGTTCTGGATCAGTTTTTCTGACCTGAACATAGTCTGATGTCTATGACATCTTTCCAAGGAAGTCTAAGCATCAGATGAAGCTCACCATCAGCACAGTCTGGATCTTAATATTCTTTTTCAAGTTCCACCACCTCGTTTTTGTCAGTATGGACACCACATACTGGACACCACATACATACATACTTACATACATACCGGACACCACAGCAATCTAGTTTTTATTGATGCTACACAGACTTTTGTTTTTAGTATGATTCAGCCTTTCTGATTCAAAACACCCAACATCTAAGACTGTAAATGCCTAGGCTCCAAGGAAACTTCTACATTTATACAGCACTGTATGTTCTCCATCTCTCATTTCCCTTTTTCTAGTTGCTATAAGGTGATGGTTGAATGAATGGTTAGTGTGTCATTAACGTTAAGGAAAGAGGAATTGAACGTGGTCTCCACCCTGACATGAGTCCTATAGCCTCTGTGATTACTTTCAGTAAAGCCTTTCAAGGCATGAAGTTGCTAATGTGCTGTTTCTAATATAATTTCATTTGTAAGTGCTCTGTAGGTACAAAGTTGCATTTGCATTACAGAAAGCAGAAAAAAGACTCCAGCAGATAATGCAATTCTTCTACAGTAAGACCAAAGGAAAGAAAAAAAACCAAAACTAAAATTCTGAATTTTGCTTTTCTTATGCATGGAAAGAAAAAAATGCAATGGGATGGGACTGCAGCTGCTCACACATCGCATGGAAAGCACAAAAGAGAGCTTGGATAGAGGAGAATGGGATGGAAGGTGCTTACTTTTGGCTGTTTTCTAGCAATTTCTTCTGAATGTGCAAAACATTAGTTGACCCTGATGATGCCTTTGATTTTTCATCAAAACACAATGATCAGAAGGAAAACAATATAAACTGGCACTGTGTGTCTGCTTGTAAGACACTACACTAAGAATCTTAAAAAAGTATGGTAAAGATAATTTAAAAGGATTCTTGTCTACATCCTTTGAACAGAAGGCCATTTATCTTTGAACTCTGCCTAATATATCATTATCTCTGAGCAGAAACTTAATAAGCTTCAACTGTAATTTTGTTGGAGTTAAACATAAAATCATGTGGGTGGTGTATGTCTCGCTATGTCATGGCTTCCAGAGGAAAACTTATCATCATTTGTCACTATAATAACGTGGCAAAAAGCATGAAAAGAACAAGTGATATAGTCATTTCACATGAGCTTCTGCACGGAGCACAAGTGCCCGATGACTTGCACGCAGCAGCTATATTAAGAAGCAGGCTGTGCTATAATTGAATTAAAGGTGCAAAGGCATATAGGACTGGATGAACTCCTGGGTCAAGTTGCAATTGAATCAAAACCCCCTCTCCTTCTCCTACACTGCTTGGCAGAACTGCTGACCAAAAGGTTCACAGACCTACAAAAGGCATGCAGGAATCCCCACAGCTGGGGACACAAAGTTGCAGAGATAAAAAAAAATCTGTGACCTTCAGCTTTTATTTCACACAAAGAGAAAGGGTTCTAAAAATATTTCACCATCGTTTTCCTTCAGAGAGCAGTCAGCCAATTTACATAAATGAAACAGCCCCTGTCAAGGAACCAGCAAGGAAGAGAAGAAAATTATCTGCCCAGAAAATCTGGGCAAAGATAAGAGTAGCATCGGCCAGAGGAGGGGAGATTTAAATGCCTCCCCTCTGAAAGGTTGCTGCAAAAAGCAGGGAGTATTACAGCTATTTAATGATCTTTGTCACAGTGATAAATAAGTAGGAGCTTCTCCAGCAGTTCATTAACAACTACTCTGTAGGACAGTACAAAAGACCCACGACACGGGGCTGTTAGAAGAGTGTTCTAACAGAATCCGACAAAAAACCCCATCACAAAACCTAAGGAAGATTAAGGTGGAGTAGTAGGAAGAGACATTCCTGATAGAGCCCGAGGCTGACTCTTGCATGCGCTGTCACCACTTACCAGTTTCAGTGTTCTCATGCTCCGTGTCGGTGAGGGTGAGGTTCGAGTTGGCCCGGCTCGACAAGCAGGAGCTGCGCCCAGACTTGGTGTTGCGCCCCCAGAGCCTCACTGGGTGCTCGGGCGACATCACCACGTCTGCTTCCGTGTCGGCATCCGAGCCGGCACTGATGGAGTAACCGCAGTGAGGCAGTCCGATGTCGGTGCGGTACAGAGTCCCGTGGGTGGGGGTCACATCCTCGAGTCCCAGCTCTCGCAAAGAGAAGTTGGCCCCTGGGAGAAGAACACATTGGCCTGGTTATTCTTTAATAGGGCATGGTGCCACCTAGCACAAGTAAAGAGCAGAAGTGATCATCCTCTACCTTCACGTGGGGCACAGCAGTGTCACAGTAACACAGAGTAACATCATACCAAGGATACCCCTCTGCTGTACTCTTGCTCAGTGTGAGACCAAGAGACCACAGAATCATAGAATCATTAAGGTTTTAAGAGTCCAACCATTATTCAGCACGTCCAAGTCCATCACAAGAAAATATCTCTAAACACCTAATCTACACCTTTTTAAAATAACTATTCTAGAGACAGTGATTCCTCCACTTCTGTAGGCAGCCTGTTCCAATCCTTGACCACAATTCCAGTGAAGAATTTTTTCCTAATATCCAATCTCATCCTCTCCTAGTGTCACTTGAGGCCATTTCCTGTTCTCCTATTGCTTGTTACTTGGGAAAAGACACCAGTCCCCACCTCACAACAACCTCTTTTCAAATATTCTAAGACTAAAAAGCAGCTGGATTCCTGCTTCTGGAACCTGACAAAAACTCGGGGCATATTCACTGAAATCACCAAGTTTGAAAGCAAAAAACGGATGTAGAAATGGTGCCATTCTTTAGGAGAGGCAAAAAGTAATCTTGTGAGAAAAGCAAAATGAGGCATGCAATGATCAAAAGTCCTACCATATACCCAACAACTTCCCTACAATAGGCAATTTGAGTGAGTTCTGCTGATTGAAATCCCTGAAATTACATACTGGGGATTTAAATTTCCTTTGGCGATTTCACTTTCCCCTTGCTGACCACTCACACCTTGACTCAGTTTAGCTATTCATTCTGATAGAGTCACAGCAGAGGTTATTTGGCTGCAAATAGATGCAATTGTTTAGCTGACTAAAAATATGACCTGAAAAGTGACTCTTGACTCCATGTCTAGTTACCTGCAGAGCTTCAAAATCAGACTGAATTGATGTGAATAAGGCTTTGAATATTAGCACATTTTGTTTGGAAAGTTCCACAAAGAGGCTGGGGAGAGCAATTTTAATCCACATTTATTTATTAATGCATGCATTTATTTTTCAACCCTGAATGTCTTGAAAAGATTTTGGCCACCCATGAGCGCCTTTAGCTGCACAGTGCATTTATACAGCTCAATGCATCCCTGCTTCAGTTATGCTACGCCTTGGACGGATTAAGGAATTGAGTAGTTTGCAGCTCAGGCATATTTCAACGAGAGAAATCTGACTGCATGATCTTGAGGAAATTTCAGGCACAAACCCTCCTTTGAACACTGAAGTTCATAACTACTCATTATTGAAATCTGTTCATCAGGTCTGGATCTCAAAGTTGCATCCAAAGCTGAATTATCATTTTCTCCTTCCTCAAGACCATGCAATCATGTGTTTTTTCTCACATTTCTATTTGTTGATGGCAAATATCATATGGTAGAAAATGTTTATTCAATAGAAATAGTTTTCTTCTTTTCCAGAATATGTTTTCACACTTGTGGAAAGACCCTAGCTTGTCCTTGAACCCTGCTGCTTGGGGAAAATCTTTCATATTAGAGTACACATGCATGAGATGACTGGTGGCCAAAAGTAGATGCTATTTTATTACATTTTTTCATTCAGTTGACTTTACAGCTCATAGTGAACAGAGAGGAGATATATCTAAATGCAAGATGAATAATGGGAACATTTTCACGTATAGCTCAGAGAAGGAAGGAGCTGTTTGATTGCAGGAGAAAACTTTAATTCAGCTGGTTATGGATCTGCAGCTGACAACACTCCAACTGCATAAAGGATTCATGAACCTCACACCTTTTTAATTTACCAAACAAGATTAAAGCTTTCAGACAGAGTGGACAGAAAAGGTTTCTTGGGGCTCACACCTCTGTCCAACCCTAGGGCCTTGCTTGGGAAGCACGATGCAAGCTTGTGGCAAAGCAATCCATTTAACATGATTGCAAAGTGGTTTGAGAGATTGTCCTCTAAAGTCTCATGGCATGAGGAAGCAAATAAACCTGACCTAAGTTATAAATGCTAGGAAGCAGTATCTCCCCAGAGACCTTGCTCTTCCCTTACAGTTTCAACTTATGTGTAAGACCATGGTTTTCTAAACCACCCCTTGTGGAGTACTGAAAAACATCTTTTGGTTTTCCTTGTGTGTTTGAGTCACTGATGGCGAGTGGCACCTTTGCCTGAAAGAAGCCACACTCAGCATCATCAAGCACATCAATGTGCAGCATGACTGATGTTCTCCAGTAACAGCAGCTCATAAATTATGAAAAATGACTGCTACAATTAACTGAAAATCAGATTTATTTGCAATAAACAGCAGCAGATGCATTGATTTTCATATTCTATGCTCACTGTTGCCTTTTAAGCTGAAAGAACTCAAGTCAATAAAAGGAAGATAATAAATATCCAAGACTTTTTAATTCAAATCTGGTCTATTTTCTCCTGTGCTGACTTGCACATTTGCTGACAGTCACTCTAGCTAAAACCATTTAAATGCTGACTTGTTTATTTACTGAATTTATTTGGTCAATTTGAAATGTTTCCCTCCTCTGCCTTCCAAACCAATGCAGAAGAGAAATTCACTTTGCCTTGTTGATGTCAAGCAGGCTAATAAGGCTTGGTTTCAGTTGGCCAGAAGCCAAGCAGCATCACAAAGAGAGGTCCATTCATGGCTTACTGCCAGTGGAAAATGTGGCACAGAAAGTCTGGGATTATTGTTAACACTCTTCAGGCTAGTTTTGGGACCCTCAGGATAAACTGGGAGAAAGCTTTAAATTGAGCCATTTGTGAGGGTTTTATTGGAAACAGAACTGGTGCTCTGACGCGGTTTATCTTCGCTTCTCAATGAATTTCAGCTACTTAGACTAGTTATTTTTACTATTTCTCAGTACCCTTCAAAATTTTCATAGAGAAGTATGAGCTTGTGTATAGAAAATTTACACTCTCTGTGAACAGACTGGATTTTCAAGAAAAGTAATCTTTTGTGGGCTTCTTAGCAGAAGTCCATGGACCTGCATGGCCTCATGGACCTTCAAGTTGAAAACCGCTGACCTGGACTAATTCACATCTATCCTGAATGGTGAATATATTGTATGAAGTAAGCAAATGCAATGACCTAAAAAGTTTCCTTTTCTTTATAATGTCATACATTCCTTAGAGGGGATGAAGTACTTCAGAGTTGCTAAGAGGGAAACTGCTTTTATGATGTCACAGTGTTACAAACAACTATTGGCCCTTTTGTCGATTATTGCCTGTTGCAGCTATTCTGAAACTCAAACACCAAAGCCATACACATGAAGATACTTCTGCAAATCATTTTGCTTGTGTGTGCCTTGAAGATGAGTCTTGCACCAAAACCACAAGTGCATGGTTTTTGAGAAGTGAAATTAAGCAGCCCCCAAGTTTAATGAGTGTAATTATATTCATTTCTTTTTGGGGAATCAGCTTCTCTAAATTGCAGAGGATGTGCTCAGAGTACTCTGGGTTGGCTAGTTTACGTTCATTTTCTGGAATGCTGCCTATTCTATTTGACTCACTTTGCCATTTTATGCTTTTCTTGATGGACTTCTAAAAACAATTTATGTGAAGTCCTGGTTGGAATCTGAACTACATCTCTCCAGAAAAATTAAGATGAGTCTTATAATAGGGGCCAGAAATCTACCTCATATAGGCAGTAACAGCAGCAAAAATGTAACTGCACTGACTTCAGGGTAGCAGTAAAAAAGAGAATATCTGGAATCTCTGTTAGAAATGTGGAGCCCATAGTGACTCTTGAAACTCCACATCTTCACATATACTGGGACTCAGATTCACTAAATGTGCTCCTTTAAGTCCTAAAGTGGTTCCTTACTCCTTTAATACTGGAGCATGTCCCCAAGGCAAACCTAAAGCCTGCAAGCCATGTACAAAGGGGGCTCATCTCATCTGGAGCTCAGTTGCCTCCTTTCTTCCAGGGTTCTTGGCTTTTGCTGTAGACCAGATGGACCATGTGGACAGTGACACTCTCCCCTTGTTGCCTTCTGCCTCAGCATCCTCACTGACTGCCTTCATGACAGAGCAGACACATGACACAGCGAAAGGTCTCCTGAGCAGGCAGGAACTTTCCATGTCACATCAGTACTGTACAGCATGTTCACAGGGGGTTCTAGTCTCAGGCTGGGAAGTGACAAAGTGCTGCTGCAGACGGAAAGATTAAGCATCTTGGGTTATGTAAGCAAAATTGTTTATTTTATTTTTCTATCTGTTGAACCTGGTTGGGGAAATGTTTCCTTTATCTCTTGTATAACCCATTTCTCATTAACTCTAGGGGGGAGGGGATGAGTGCCTTCTGATAATGTTAAAACCAGGTGGGGCAGTGTTCCTTGTCTCTTCCATGACCTGTCCTCCCTCCAGAGGGATATCTTCTAGAAATAGGCCATTAAGGCTCACCAATGACATGACACATTACACCACCCCACTGTGAGATGCTCCACCCAGTGGGAGGAGCCAAGCATTCCTACTTGGATAAAAACTGAGAGTCAGGAACACCAGGTATCTGGTTTTCCACTGGATTCCCAGAGGAAGCCCGGGCTCATCTTGCCATCACTGGACCCTTTCTATAGGATCATCTCTACTCCAACAGAACCACATCTGCCACTCCAGGAGGGCTTACTTTGACTGCTTCCAACACCTTGACCAGCAGGGTGTCAAGTCATATTTCTGACTCTGTCAGGGTCTCTAGGATGTTTGTTTGTTTGCTCAGGGTTTTTTTCTTTTTTGTGCTACTACATTTGTATTCTTAATATTCCTAGTAAAGAACTGTTACTCTTATTCCCGAATCTTTGCCTGAAAGCCCTTATTTGCCAAATTATAATAATTTGGAGGGAGGAGGTTTTTCCTTCTCCATTCCAAGGGAAACTCCAGCTTTCCTTGGCAGATACTTGTCTTCCCAAACTAAGACACTAAGACATAGAAAATGTGTCTTAGTAAGGGCTAACGAACATGGGATATGGGTATGCCACTTAAGGACACTGGGCTGCATTACAAACAAGATGATCTCTGCTGCTCTCTTTAAATCTCTCTCTTACATCTTGTGTTTGGCCTCAGAGTCTTTCAGAGGTAGCCTCCCACCCAGCTCTGGCTCTCAGCTGATTCCCTCACTCTGCTTACAACTGCATCTGCTGGAAAGTACCCACCTGCTCTGCAGAATTCATCAGCCTCCTGGTGCACCATGTCTTTAACCCGATTGCTGTAGGTCAGCCTGGAGTCCTGATCGTAAGCCTTCAGGGTCTCGCTGGAGCTGTAGGACTTCTGGGGTGCCTTGCTGTCCTCACTCTCAGCTGAAGAGCTGGTGTAGCGGCGCTCAGTGTCACGGCGCCGAGTCAGAGATCGATACGGTTTCCTTTCTTTTACATCCATGGCACCCTTGTCTGAATATTCAACATTAAAATAATGACGTCTGTGTGGTGGTCAGATTGGAATAACCTGAAAGAGAATTAAAAAAAAATTCATACCTTTGGGCACTCAACGGCTAATTTGCCTTCTTATACTGAAGAAAAGGGATGTTATTTAATGGATTGCAGAAAAACCCTCTTAGAACAATTACCAATAAAAAGAAAGTCTCAATTATGTGTGACTCATTAAATAATTGCCACTGCTAACAGGATACATATACGCAGAAACCTGCATCTGTCTGAACTAGGTATGCACTTGGGAATTTGAAGTTGATTGTGATATTGTGTGTCTTCATTCCATAGGAAGTGATTCAGACATCTAGAGGAGGCATGTATTCATCAGTCACCTAATCTCTGGGAAATCAGGTAATGCTGAAATGTCTCTATTTGGGCAACTGGAGAGCTTTGGAAAAATGCTGTCCTGTGGTTTTAAAGTGTTTCCATAGATCATGAGGTAAGAACATATGAACAAAAGACTGAGATGGTATAAGAAGGCAAGTTGGAAGGGAGAGGGAGAAAAGAAGAATGAAGGAGTGAGATGTGGATGGAAATTACATAAAAATGTCTTCTTTTTCAGAGGGCTCATCCTTACTCAGCTGGAAATAAATTAGAACTTAAGCAGAGTTGAGAAAGTGTAAATAAATGATAGTGTTCTGCTTCATGTAGCAACATGGCCTGGGATTTATTTCTGTGGAAAAACCAATGTATATATGCACTGCAATGCAAGATATCTGCACACAGAGAAAATAGATATCAGAATAAAAAGTATTAAAAGTAATTTTGTCAAAATAATTAATAAATGGTATTTTTACTTCAAGTTTATGAAACGTGAGAGAAGTCACAGAAAAAATAAAGTCAATTATTTGCATTAAGATGGAAAAACATGTTTTTTAATATTTAAACTGGTTTATGAGGAAAAATAATGATAAAATCCACAAACCAAACATGGAAAATCTGTTACTATAGGCTGAGCTTCTCAGAAACTGAATCCTCCTGACTGTTAAAGAACAGAAGCTGAGTATATAACAGAAGTAAATGCCACTCCAGGATATTGTTGTTTACCATCAGCATTTAAAACAGATAGCAAAAGGTTCAGAAAGCACCTATCAGTTCTTGAACTTTTTCACAGCAAATACACATGGAAATATATGGCAAGGACTGCACCATGTTCTGTTGGCATTTTTTTCTCGAAAAGCTAAATCCTGAATATACTAACAAAATCTTACTCGTCCATGACTCAAACCCTAGCCTTGCCTCAGATGCTGTGCTCTGGATTTCAGAGAATCACAGAATCCTAGAATGGTTTGGGTTGAAAACGACCTTGAAGATCATCTGGTTCCAACCCCCTGCCATGGGCAGGGGCACCTTCCACTAGACCAGGCTGATCAAAGTCCCATCCAACCTGGCCTTGAGCACTTCCAGGGAGGGGCATCCACAGCTTCTCTGGGCAATGTGTGCCAGCGCCTCACTAGCCTCACAGGAAAGAATTTCTTCCTAATACCTAATCTACACCTGCTCACACAGCTATGGTGCAGTAGTTGAGGATGGATGTGCTGTGAGCTTTGTAGGTTAGTTTAAAGGGATGTGGTGTAACGTGGCATTTGTGGGTTTTAAAACTGAGTGTGTGAAGGCTGGAAGACTACTAGCACACATTCTGATAACCTACAAATCATAATAGTAATACTGAAGCCTGAAGACAACATTTTATTATTAATTTCTTGCTTGAAAAGCTGTCTGGAACAAGCACAACTGAAAAAATACTGGAGTTGAAGAGAGACTGCAGGAGGAAGCAAGATTTACAGGAAGGCAGTGAGATAAAATAGCAGCTGGGCAAAGAGCAGGGTTACACTCATGGGACTCTCGTGGAGTTAAACCACGACACACTCCTATTTGTGCAATTCTGACTGTGCTAAAACTGCTCACTGGGTTTTGTCCCTTTAAGCTCCAAAACCAAATTTGCAATGACAGATCCCAATTCCAACACCCTGAATGCCTTCTGCAGCATTCTTCCTGGAAATTAGGACACTACTATTAGAAAAACAAAAAAACCCCAAAAAACCCATTGTCTCCCAGTCTGTTCCAGAGATGGTGGCAGACCAAGTTCATACATTCTGTTTGTCAGCAAAATGCACAGAAACTATTGAACACTAAGAGAAGGGAGAGGGAAAAGGAGAAGTGTCTTATAATAAATTTTACCTAAGTCATCCACAGAGATTTGAGCACCACTTTGATTTTAAATACGTTTTTAAACCCACCAAACTCACTGACTAAAATTCATTCATGTAAATGCAATACAGTGAATGCAAATGGGATTACTCACTGGCCAAAACTGACATGCTAAATGTATTGCAGAGTAAGGGTACAGAACTAAGGCCTGAATGTAGAAGCAATAGCAAAGGAGATTGCGTTGTGCTAAGGAACAATAGCAGCATGTAAGAGATCTACTAAATATTAGTAGGGTTTGGGGTTTTTTTTGTATTGAATCAAACATATTGGTGCTTTCACATTGGAAAGAAATAGAAGAAATAGAGCATCTGATTGCCTTTCAGTGCACTGTCATCTCCCCTTTTTTTAGAAAAAAGCTTTTTTGCCTTGAAAAATTGTGACTTTTTTTGCACTTGTTATTGAATCTGTTTGTCTCCTTTATAGCATCTCTGTTTGAAAACCTTAGAAGGAGCAGGTTTGCTGTACTTTTGAATATAACACCTTAAAACAGGCTCCTTCACAAAAGCCCAGTATTGAGAGCCACTATAATGAACAGTGAAATTTTGGTTTATTGTTATGGGGGATGGAGATAGCAGAATGTGAGTGAGAAGTGGTTACTCTCTAAGAAAGAAATGAAGATAGGTGGCTTCTATCGGCTCCCAAGCATTGTAGCAATTCCTACCTAGGGCTGGTCATTTAAAAACCCTCTAGCAGGAGAGGATCATGTGCCAAGAAAACCATTTTGCACTGCTAGAGCCACAAGGTACAAACAGGGTCTGTAATTACCATTAGTAACCTTGCAACATAGGAAATGGCAAAAAACCATGAGGAAATTGACTGAATTCCCACCAGATGAAGGGTTTTCTTTCTGTAAGGAAAGGTGCTGAAAAACTGAAAATTCTCCTACAGTTCATCAAAAATAGCCCTGTAAATTTGCACCATCTATATGCACATTCCTCTGTAACAGTTTCTATTCCCAACTCATTCATGTCTTTGTAAATTTAACTCTTCTCAACTTTTTATTTCTCTCTCCCTCACAACTTGGCTTGACTTTCCAAATAGAAAGGTTACCTCCATAAAACATAATGAAGATTTTTTTAAAGTTATTTTTGAAGACTGAACTGTTGCATTTACCTGACTTAAGTAAGTTTCCAGCACTTCTCCATGGACATGCAGTTCTTGTCATCTCAGTTTTATGGCCCAACTCCCAGATGGTTTATATACCTTACTTTCAATGGAGTTGTGTTGTTGGAGAGTCTGCCTCATAGATTTTCCGTGGTAGATTATTATTTTTTTATCTGCTACTCCTTGTGTCTAGATTTTACTTCTGCTACAATTTCATCAGTGCCATCAACACCCCACATTTTTCCTGACTTCTCTGGCACTTGACAAACACAAAAGAATCACATTCATCTCAGTTACGTACTCAACCACCAGTTTCTTTCCGTCTTTAGCTCATGATTGCTCCTCATAATTTTAAAAGCTTCCATAAACTTGCTGGAGCGGATGTGAAAAACCAGGCTTTCTAATATGGACCTTTCCATCTCTCTGTTCATTTTCCCTCCATAAAAGCACAAAACCCTCCTGCTCAGAATCATTTGTATTTGGAAAGGGCTTTCTTGTGCTATAATGCAGTGTTTCTAGTTCTGTTTGATTCTTTCATTATACTGCTGTCTGCATAACACATCAAATTTCACCTTTTTTCCTTTTTAAAAAATTTTATTTTAGGGCCAATTAGTTGCAATAGCCATTCCTATTTTTGGCATCTGTCTGTGTATGGAGGTCCAATCCCAGCTGGACCACAAACTGGTCTGGAGTACAGTTCACAACAGAAACATCCTTCTGTCTGAATTTATCCTACTCAGAAAAATCCCACTGACCCCAGAAAGGGTTACTTAGAAGTAAAAAGCCTATAAAATTAGATTCCTTGATACAGTTATATTTTTCAGAAGTGTGGGACTCTTCTCACATCCCTGCACGTATGTCAGGGAGTGAAGCAAAAAAATCACCTTTCTGGTTCTGGTGCAGTAGTGCAGCAAACCTAATGCTTATTTGCAGCTCATTTTATTTTGCTTTTGCTTTTGCTTTGGTTGGCTGCCAAATAATCCTTTTTATGATGTTTTATCCTTTATATTTCTCCTCCTTACTCTCAGTTCTGTTGGGTTTTGTTGCTCTTTGGAGCTTTGATTAACCACACCGGCTTTGTGCTGCAGAATCGCACTCAATGAATGGCAAGGGGTATGATTTATTTTCTGAGTCACTGCTCAAAAGACAAACTTGCATCAATCAAAAACCAGACAAGGGAGTGTGACACCACGAAGCGATATGCTAGGAGGCGCTTACAGCAAAAAGGACAGGTGGTCTTTGATAGCTGACTTACATTGCAGGTCACTAATCACAGAGATTAGCAGCAAGGTGATAGACAGCGCCTGTTCTGGGAGGCAGCATGTCATATCATCCAATTTGCTGTCAAAATGTGAGGGTTTAAACAGTACAGATAGTTTTACGTACTTCCCATATAGTTATGGCAACAGGGTGATGAGAAAGCTAGAAGAGTGAAATATCTTGTCTGCAAGAAAACGTGAGCGTGAGCTCTGGTGGGTTGATTCCACCTCCACCTTTGTGCTGAAGAAAGCAAAAGGACTACTTCTCACAGTCATTTGTTTTCCTCTGCAAAACTGCCTATGCAGAAATGGCATCGTTTTACCTGGTAGAGCATGCTTTTTGTCTTCTTGAACTCGATGTCATTTCACTGCTTAGGGCACTATTTTTCCCTATTTTTTATTGCTGCTGCCCTTTGTAGAATGAGCACAGCCATAGGATGCTGAGCAGCAAGTCTAATTTTATATTCCCTCCTTTGGGCTCCACAAATTGAATCATTAACTAAGACCTAAAGCTGGGAAGTAGTGAGCAAGTTTCCTTTCTTTCACTTTATAGAGGAAGAGACTTTGAGGGAAGTCAAAGTGAATTGCTTAAGGTGGTACAAGAAGAAAACAACACAACTGAGGGCAGCAACTTGATCTCCAAGGCTGAGTCTGATACTGACCCCTGGATTTTTTGGAGAACCAAGTCACATAAGCATAGTAGAATAAGTAATTTAAAAAAACCTGTGGCCAATGCATGCCTAAAATCTTTGTTGGGGAACAATATCACAAACCTCAGGTATTATTAACAAGATGTTCTTTCTTGTTCGATACTGTCCTTCAGTCAGAAGGACTGTGGAGCATGGACAACTGCAGTTGTACCTGACCTGTGAAATCCCATGGTGAGTGATGAAAACTCCACTGAGAGTCAAAAGGGAGACAGAATTTCACCTTGTATATTAATCTTCTCAAAGACACCAACAGGTACTGGGGTCAAACATTGATGTTATTTGGGAAATTAGCTCCAACTCAGGATCCTAAGCTGCAACCAAAGAAGTTGTGAGTTCAGATGATTAAATGACTTTGTGTCTGTGATTATTAATGTCCTACACCAAATGAAGTCATCATCTGGTATTTTACATCATATTTAAAAGAAGGCAGTCCACTGTGACAGTCCTACCATTTCCATGAGGATGCAAATGCCTTGTTCAAGTCTCCTTATTGTGATTTCATAGGCTCGTGGAAAGGCTTGGGTTGGAGGGAACTTTAAAGATCATCTAGTTCCTACCTTACTGCCATAGGCAGGGATGCCAAGCACTAGTTCAGGTTGTTTAAGCCCCATCCAGCCTGACCTTGAAAAATCCTGTCCTTCTTTACACAAAATATTGCACCTGAGAAATCTTATTTGGTCATTTTCATCATTATTTCATTCATTTTCAATTTTCAAAAATTGTCTAAGATACTGACTCCCATTCCATTTCATCTGAAGCACAAACATGGCATAAATGTAGTGGTGAATGTTCTTTCTGATGCATTCAGCAAATACTTAGGCATGAACTCAGGGGTTATTCAAATCAAATTTGTATTGCCTGGTGATCAGAGTCAGCAATGATCTGATCTTAGCAAATACACTACTGTGGCTCAAACAGTGTGATGCCATTTACCAGGTTTCTGTGAGATTCTTCTATAACATAAAGAATTCCTGTGTTTTTTATTAAACTTTAAGCTTCAGATTTATAACAGAGGTTCAAATCCCATGAGGTCTTTGTAGGAAATAAATTAAGCTATGGGTATAACATCCTCTCACATTTTTGGCAAGGACTTAGGAAAGAAGCAGGCACAAGAGAGGAGAATGAAGAGTTGAATTAATACTGCTTGGCTTCAACCCAGTACTCCAAGAAAGTAACAAAACCTCCCTTTTCTGGTCTCAACCACTAAGCCTTTCTTCTACTGGTAAGAGACTTGCTAGGCAGTTGGTAATGCCTTGTCCAAAAGATGTGGTTTGTGACCTTTTAATGAGTAAAGCTAAAACTGCATTAAGCTGGAGGCCCAGAAAAGCTTGAAACAGTACTGGTGGGAAAACTTTAAGGAGGCTGGAATGCAATTATCTCAATTATTTCTGGTTTGCAACTCCCTAAGTCTTCTGTCATGGGCTGGAACATTTAACCTGTGCTAGCAGAAGATTTTAGGGCCTAAAGTGAAAAATTCTTTTGAATATTTTTTGACAAGTATAAGCAGTCTGCAGTTGCAGCCATCAGAACCCTACTCTGGCCAAAATGGAAATTACTTTGGAAAAAAATCTTAGTTTTATATTGAAATTCTCATTATGAGTCTATTAGCCATTCTTGGATGAAGTGGGTTTTCTTCAGAACTTCAATTTGATAGACAATGCATAATGGCATTTGAACAATAAATGCCAAAAGATACAGCTTGATTATGTACACTGTTTTATGGTCAGCTGACAAGTTTTTCCTAACTCTCTATATCAGACTCAAGGTTTGGGTGTGTGATGTGCCACACATCCAAACCCCATGTGA
This sequence comes from Pycnonotus jocosus, assembly GCA_013400435.1. Lineage (NCBI taxonomy): Eukaryota > Metazoa > Chordata > Aves > Passeriformes > Pycnonotidae > Pycnonotus > Pycnonotus jocosus. The sequence continues at coordinate 596,548 of VWYP01013420.1, forward strand.
AACCAGCCCATTTATCGGCAAAACTCAGAGTGACAAAAGAATTGGTGACATAAAATGCAGGTAGTCACTGAAAGTATTCCTATTCTTTCTCCATCACCCACCTTTTGCTAAGTTGGGCTCTTACCTGGGATACAGGAAGCTAAAATTATGTCCTTAATCTGAGTCAGACAGCATGAAGTTTTGAACGTGTCTCAAGCATCCTAGGTGAAAGCACTTGGCATAGCCTTTCTCAAACTCTTTGGGAGAATTTTTCCTTTTTCTTCCAGAAAAGAAAAACATAGCCTGGATTTTGGGTTTTGTTTGTTTGTTTAACAAAAAATTATTTGATAATTTCTTGTCATAGAACTGTAGAATGCAATCTATGACAACAAGTAAGATGTCTTTGTGCTGGAAGATCACCTATTTTTAATTCCTTGCCATGGACAGGGACACCTTTCACTAGACCAGGTTACCCAAAACCCTTTCCAACCTATCTGTGAACACTTTCAGGGATGGGGCACCTAGAATTCCCTTGGGCACCCTGAGCCACTGTCCCATCTCTTAGACAAAAAGAAAAAGCTGGTACAGGATTCACTCAGGATGTTAAGCCTTACAAGCACTCCTGGGTCAGCTTTGTGTCTAATTCTCAGTTTTCTGTTGTGGCGTTCAGGAAGCCTTTGTAATTAAATTGTGACCCAAATGAAAAGGCAGCAAGAATCCCAAGACAATTCTCCATGCACACCTTGTGCCATTCAACCTCTTTATTCCACAATTAGGTAAGTGAATCCCCATGCTTATATACACCAGCTCTGTACCCCTATTTCTCTGTCAATAAATTGAACAAGGAAACTATCCATCTTTATTACGCCTGTATGGATTGGATGCAATCAAGTTGGAAGAGAAGAAGGGGACAGTGGTTGTGAACAGTGATTTAGGCATCAAGGTTGGTCCTTCCCCTCTATCTGCTTCAGAAAATTTCTCTGCAGGACCACTGGTGTGACAGTCCCTCATGAACCTGTCCTCTGAGAGTTTGCCTAATCCCATTTGACTCTTAAATACTTTTGGCTTTCACAACATCCTGTATGCAGTGCCCCAGTGTGACTGTGTGTGGTGTGAGGAATTACTTGTCTCATTTGTAGTCACTGTTTACAGTCTTTTTCATGGGAATATTGATGAGCCCTCAGCCTGTTCCGTAAGAAAAGTGGCCTTGAAGTCATACCCATTCTCAGATGTATTTTTTTGCTATTACATATTATTTCTGAAAAGAGGTGAATGGAGGCTGGGACTCTTTTAGGAAAGAAGGCATGTCTGCCTTTTCTGCCTGCAACCACCACTCTGTATCCATATTCCTTAGTAAATGTATCACATTGATGAGCCCCTCCTGCTTGAAACAGAGTTCAGAGCATCCTCTGTTCTACACCTTTCAGATACAGCCTGGGGTCTGAGCAGCTCACAAGGTGACAGCTGGAACTGAAGGAGACCTGTAGTATAAAACTCACAAGATCCAAATTTTTTCTCCTTTTTGTCATTGGCTTGACTGTGAAAACAATGGAAAAATAGTTTTGGCCAGCACTGGCTTTCACTACTGCTGTTGATAGAAGGGAATAACATAGGCTCAACTAATTTGGAGGAATATACTCAGAATTATGCTCAAAAAGTATTTCTAGGGACAGATTTATTTTGTATCTATCTGTCTATTTATTAAGAATAATTATACAGACACTCTGCAGAACAATAAGATGAAAAACTTCCTGCAGCAGGGGGAAGCTCTCACCTAATCAGGCAGAACACACAGCATAGGGGGAAAAGTATTATCATCCCTCTTCTGCAGGCAAAGGCAACTATCTTATCCAGTTACTTGAATTCAAGTAAGTAACACAGGAAACTCCTGCAGGATTAGTCACAAGGCCAACCTGTCCTTGTCTTACTACAGCATCATGTGTAAAAATGTCCCTGCTCTTGTCACAGATGCTGTGGTACTGGGCAATCTCTCCATGCCTTCCTTCAGCATGGGGCAAAACCAACCTGTTTTCTTGTTGTGATAAAATTTCCTAAAGAGTTCAAACTAAGTTTATAAAAATATGAATTATCTGTAAAAATAGACTGCAAGGGCTCATGAATTGATTCATTTTAGGACTTCTCTGTGAAATAATCAGAGTGCATTGAGAGATGCTAGGGATTGATTAATCAGTGTCCAGAGCTACTTAATTGATTAATCAGTGTCCCCTACTTGTGTTCAGAGCTTCACTTTCAATGGCACAATAAGCTTATACAGTAGGAAGTGTATTTTTCTTAGGTAAAATGTCTATGGGAAAATAACCAGAGAGGTAAAAATAGTAAAATAGAAATAGGAAGTGTTTGAAGTTTTTTTCTGAAACAAAGGGCTCCTTCATTGGAATAACAAGGAGAGGTATCACCTCCAGGAAGAGATTTTAAGCACATGCAAGAGGACTTACACCTGATCGCTGGGTTGCAGTTTAGCACTGCATGTACATGGATGTGGAGAAAAGGCTCTAGGGAGACCTTACAGCACCTTCCAGTGCCTGAAGGGGCTACAAGAGAGCTGGAGAGGGTAATTTGACAAGGCATGGAGTGATAGGACAAGGGAGAATGACAGTGGGTAGATTAGATTAGATTAGATTAGATTGTAGGAAGAAATTCTTCCCTGTGAGGGTGGTGAGGCACTAGCACAGGCTGCCCAGAGAAACTGTGGCTGTCCCATTCCTGGCAGTGTTCAAGGCCAGGCTGGGGCTTTGAGCAACCTGGTTTAGTGGAAGGTGTCCCTGCTCATTAGAGCATTCTTAAGGTCCCCTGCAACCCAAACCCTTCAATGATTCAATGATTTGATGACCTTCCAAAACAGACATCAATACACTCTTCCAGATGTACAAGTGACACTCAACTGAAAGGTGCATTAAGGAGGGATCTTAAAATGGTAAGATTAACTCATACTGTAGTTCAGGTAAAAAAAAAAATAAAAAGAAAACACTACATATATTCTTCTCTTGCAAAATGCTGCTCTACTATTTGCTCAAAGCTACCAGAGTAACAGCAGGGTTTATTTTTACTTTTCTTTTTTCTTTTTTTTAAACACATGGCAAAAGCTCAGATTTCTTACTGCTTTAGCCTTCGAGGAAGTCCATTTTCATGTCTCCCATGTCACAGGCAGAATTGGCAGAAAGGAGGTGACCAGATCAATGCAGGAAATCAGTGGCACAGACTACACAAATCCCAGCTCCTGTTGGCACATCAGAAGTTTGTTTACTGGAGTTCTTGGATTCTGTGCCAGTAATAATAAAATCCAATCATATTTCACTTGATAAAATGCTAGATAAGAGATTGAGTGGTTTATCCACTTAAGTCCCAACTGAAAAATAAATTCTGCATTGTTGGTATTAAGATCACTAGTTTAGTGACTAAGTGATGAATCTTCTGGTTTGCCATAGGAAAACATCTTGTATTTGACTTTGTGAGGCAAAACAGAACGACTTATTAAATCTTTGGTATAAGAACAAGTTTTTATAACATTTAACAAAATGAGTGGAAAGGCCCACTCTTTTGCTGAAGAAAAGTTTTGCTGCCATGCTAGGGAATCCATCTTAAAGAACATTCAGCAAAAAGACATTGTGGGAAGAACAGGAAAAAGCAAATGAAGGAGTCAGGGAAGGGAAAAAGCATTTGGAGATGTAAATGGCTCTTCTTAGTCACACCTTTAATGACTAGCTAGACCAAAGATTAGAAGTAATTGAACTAGCTCTCAGTCAACAAAAGATCCAAGTAGATTGCAAAACAGAGTGGGATTATATTAGTTTACACTAAACCAAGAGTAATTAGTGTTTGAGCAGTGCTTTAAAAGCAGAAATTGCTATATAAATGTTAATTATTACTATTTGTTTCAAATAGATGCAAAACCCACAATTTTTTATGTGCCTTAGGAAGTAAAAGACAATAAAGCAAAACTCAGTAACAGGCTCCATCATTTGGCTGAGACCTATCAGATCGCATTTGGGAAAACACATGGAGTCTTATTCAGTGGCTCTCTCTGAATCCTGAGTGTTTCATGTGAAGTCATAGGTGACTGTCTATCTCTGGAAAGCCTATATTCTGGGAAATGATAAAAAAACCCCACAGCTGACCCAAAGCAACAAGGTTGCCAGCTTCACCAACGTCCAAAGAATATAGAAGGAGACCATGGATTTCAGTAGCAAGCAAACCATCTTCATTTTGGACCATGCAACAGTTCCTGAGGTGAAGAGATAGTGATGAGAAGCAAGACTCTGGGAAACAGCACCAGTTTCTCTTATGCCCTGCTGTACCACTAATTTATCATGTGATCCTGGACAAGGTATTTAACCTTTTGGGCCCATTTTATGAGAAACAGATATAACCATTCTCCAGCTGTTTCATAGCCAAGTAAAAGGTCTTTTTTTGATGCTTTTAAGCATATCATTTCAATAAATAATTTATGAGACATATCACTATTAAGAAGATGTCCAAGACTGTCTAGGAGTCTAACAAGAAACTTATGTGGTGAGATCATACAATTTCAGGATGGGTTCTGGGCTATAACATGTTAATGATTTGCAAAGATTATTAGGCTCATTGGAATCATGGACATAAAAGAACACTAAAGTAAAATGCTTATCTGCTTTTTTTTTTGCAATAAATTTTCTACCAATTTCCTTCCTACCTTGGCAAACTCTTGCAGAGAAGAATGATAAATAGCAGAGGTCCAACCACTTTGAGAGTTTTAAAAATCCCAAGGGATAATTCAATTACAAAAAGTAATTTGTACGAAAGAAATATTTTGCCAGGATATGAGCTAATAAAACCCCTATATTTAAGCTCACGATTTTCAAGGCAATATACAAATGCTAATTTATTAGCACTTATGTCTGTAAAGGAAGCAGTACAGATGGAGACAGAGGAGACAGCAACATCCTCAGTCATACGCTCCTGAAGCCAAATGTCTCATTGTACATATCATTGCCCAAGTGAAGCTGGATCAATGCTTGCATCTGTTGGATGCAGAAATCTGCAGGAAATCCAATTGCCAAGAATTCTTTAAACATAAGTTTGTTTTCACCAAAGTGCAGGCTCCTGGGTTTGAAAATGTCAACCTCAGTAGAAGAATGGTTCCCTTTTTCAATGTTTCTGATGACAAACCCTGCTTGAGATGTTCCCTCCTGCTAGGGCTCAGCTACCCTGCTGCTTCCTGCCTCCCTGGGGATACTGATGCAGCTGTTCATAAAACCACACCATAAGCAGATCAGGGAAATTGTCTGGAAATTAGAAGAAAAACAGCCCTTATCTGCCAAATCCTTACCTTTTTATTTTTGTAGCCTACCCCAACTTTAATCAAGCGAGATTAATATCAATCTGGTTTTATAGGGGTGTTTCACAATTAGATGCAAGGCTCAGGCAAGAGGAAATACACTGGGGTGGGAAGGAAAACAGATTGGGATACTCTTTTCTATCATCTAAGTTGGCAGATGGAGCTGTTTCCACTTTAGGTCATGCATGCAATAACTTGCCTGACCTAAAAATCTGTATTTCTAACCAGTTTTCAAGCAATAGAACTGGGGGTTTCTAATACCCATTCTAGTACATCTTTTCCAGTGCTAGCCCCTGCCATCCATTGGCAGGTGTACATTTTGTGACTGAGAGGCAGAGCATTGCTCCATTCCCTGACAAGAGAGCTGCTGCTGCTTCATGGAAGCTGCCTTGCTGAAAGCCCTTGATCCATGTCCACAGCTCATCTATTCCTCCTCCTTGCTCACAGAGCAAAGTTTCTCTGCTCTTAATTGGAACTTCTGTTGAGACTTTATTCTCTCTGACATATCTTTACCATACTGTTTTCAAGAAGAGTTGAAAATTGATGTGAACAAACCAGTTAAATGCAGCCAGCATCTTTTTCCTCCCTTCACTTCCTTGTTTTCTTTTTTTTTTTTTTTATTTTTTTATTTTTTTTTTTAATTTCAGTAGCAATTGTTGGCATCCTGTGTAGGAAAAATGAATGTTTTAAAAAAATAGATCTTTCTTACTACTTTGTAGCTTTTTGCTTTGGAAATCATGCTGTATATAAGCTCTATCTTAAGGCATTCCACAAATCACTAGTTTTCTCCCTACATTTCTGACCAGTGAGGACTGAATCTGTTGTGTCCTCTCCTGACTGGCACTGAGTTTTACACCACCATGGCTTTTGTGAACTGTGCATCTGATCCAAAGTCCTTTAAATTACTTGGAAGTATTTTCCATTCATTTCACTCGGGGACTAAAATGGGGCTTTATAAGCTCGGCTCTCTCTACAAAACCTTTTAATGTTCACTTTTATGGTATGGGCTGCACTGCATCATATTTCAGTCTCCAAAAGTGTCAGTGCTGAGGACAAAAAGGAATGAAATTAAGAAATTGGAGTCTTTTGAAAATCTCCTTCTCAGGGTGAGCCAAAATGAAACTATGAAGAAACATGTAAGACAGCACATTGGCAATTTTCTCAGAAGTAACCTGTGACCTTGGGAGCTACTGATTTGCCCCCATGGACCCTTGAGGGGGCCTGGGTTTGATGGAGCAGGTTTTTCTCCAAAATTAGGCTCCTTTTTGCCATAATAAGTATAGTGCCTTTTATGATTAAAACATTTAAAAATTTTTCTTTCCATAATTATATGTAGCTGGGGTCTGGAGCAGTCCAGCCTTCAAGCTGTCAATAAACACGTTTAGTGCTGAGTTGGGTCATTAGGCTTACAAACAGGTTGAACCTAAACACTGGGGTTTTTAAGCTGATTTCTTGGGTAGGTAAAGAGATATTTATATTTTCATTTAGTTTGAGTGATACCAGCACCTGCCACTTGCTCTGAACAGCAGCTAACCCATACTCCAACTCCCTCTGTCAACTCCTGTTGATGAAAAGCAAAGCAAATAAATTAATGGCTCCCCTGAGAGAAGAGAACTGAGAAGGCTCATGTAAACAAACACCTCACAAAATACAACTGTATTAATGGGAATGGAAATGAAAGAGAAAATGCCTCTCCCCATCCTTGACAGGCACAGCAGGCTGGAGCCAAACACCCACAACGAAGCTAAAGATGGGGAACACACACCAGGCTCTTTTGTGGCCATTAGTGCAGATGGAAATATTTCAGTCCAGCTGACACCAGTGGCAGCTTTTTTAGAGCATCTGACTTTGTAAATGTGACCCCTGCCCCTTTATGCTCGCATGGACACAAGGTCCGGCTGCTGGGGGTTGCACCCTGCAAACAGTAATTAAAAGTGAAAGGAGGTGAAATATGTGATTATTTGGAAAATCTGGTTTGCTCTTAGGGAAATATAGAGGATGATCCATGCTCCTTGGCTTCTTACCCCACCTGAGGGTAGGCTCGGTGTCTTCAGCTGCTCTGTCTCAAATGTGCTGGGGGCATGGGGCTGTGACACAAACTGAAGAACATTCAACTACTTCCTCTGTGAAGGTATAATGTTAAGACACTTAGATATCATAGACTCATAGAATGGTTTGGGCTGGAGGGGACCTTAAGATTATCTAGTTCTAGCCCCCCTGCCATGGGGGGGATGATGATGGGGATGACAATCTTACAAAAAGACAAAAGTGCAGGTCAGTTGATTGATCTCTAGTCAGGGAATAAATCTAAGTAAGAGAATTTTTTTTTTCCTCCCATCTCTTTTACCTTTCTCTCTCAAATATGTTTTTCCCCTTTTCCCTGTAACGGGAAACTAGATTTTGGTTTCTTTTCCTGTAACTGCTTTGGAGTGGTCCTGGGCACCACAAGGCTTGTGTACCTCACAGTCTTCCAAGGCAGAAGAATGCTTGCACAGACAAAAAAATTAAAGCAAAGACCTCTTCCCTGTCTCACCCTTGCTGGACATTTTTACTCATGCAGGTCTCCTTCCTTGAGATAATACTAGCATCTGTGTGGCTCTCATCTGGCATAAAATGCTTGCAGAAATGAAAATAAATCTAAAGTGGGTTTTTTTTTCCCACCAGGAATCTAGGGATCCATCCATCCATGGCTGTATGGCAGAACTGGGTACATGGCAGCTAGAATCTACTGCTGGCCAAAGCTATAGCCTGCAGAAGGATTTATGAAGAAGAGTAATGCTGTGGTTAGGGTAAAGGCAGGGCCCAAGTCTGTATCACCCTGCTGTCCTATTCAAGATGGCAACAAAACTCCTGTCTGCTCTGCATACCCAGAGGTTGCAACATCTGGACAGAGGGTATGAAGATTTTTGCCAGACTGGAGGATATTAAGTGCCTTTTTGCCTCCCTCATACCTCAGCTATTCCTGGAATGTGGAGGAGAAGCCCATAGCTGAACTTTCTCAGCTAAGCTGAGCCTCTGTTAGGCTACAAATTGTAATTTGGCAAAGGATGTGCGTAAGGCAGGATGACCACAGCATCAAAGCAAGGATCTGCAAGTGGAATTCTCATTCACATGTGTTTTACCTTCTACCCTGGCATTGCTTATTGCCTATGTGCTGGCTTGGACCAGAGCCAGTGAGTCAAACAATGTCCTCTGTGTAATTATATGCCCAATGGAAACAAGCAGGCATCCCACAGCCTAGATTTGGAGAGGACAGTTTCTTAAGTAGTTGCCTCTGAAGAAGAGCTGGGAAGGAACACACCAAAGTCACATGCAGTAGTGACAGTGGAAGGGCACCATTCATAGTAGGAGCATGTAGTCTAGGGGCTATGATGTGCAGCCAACTATAATAACAGTCAGTGCCTTCTTTGGCACTTTCTCAGATAGTAAATCAAGAGCAAGACATTGCACCAAGTGGTCATCGTGGCCTGCTGAGGAGCAGGTAGCTGCAGCTCTGAAAGCACATGACATGATCAATACCAAAAACACAGCCCAGGGGTGTGACAAGAGGTGATGTGGCTGTACTTGAGGTGACATGGAGTATTTCCGTACCAGACTGGTTTTCAACATCTTTCTTCTAAACGTTAATGGTCTTATAAAGGCAGCAGCAATAAATAAATGTGCCTAACCTGGAGCCTCATTAGTGTAAAGCCCAGCATTATATACCTATTTATTAACTTTGCATAAACTGGGTTGGCACAAGGATGGAAGCATGAGCCTCCTTCCACCTTCCATTCCACTGTCTCTGCTGTGACAAGGGCAGGAGAGCAGCTGGGCTTGAGCATATTTTAAGCTCCTGATTTTATGCTGCTGTGCAGAGCCGCTCTCAACATGAGGGCTCAGCATAAATGTGCAGGGAAGGGGCGATAGGATCACAGACAGACACTGTCAAGATCCTGGCCTAAGGCAAACATGCCTGTGGCTTTCTTACTTCATGCTTTTCAGCTCAAATTAGCTTATCTGTGTCAGAGAGGGCAGCTGTTCCATGGGGGAAGGAGGAGGGAAGGTGTAGATCACGTATCTGACTCCCAAATTTTGAAAAAAAGTAAATGCAGTGGGAAACTGGCAGAGGCAGTGGCTGAGACCCCTGCCTTGAGCCCAACACTTGCTCCCATGGGACTGCAGAAAGAGAAACACTTCAGGGAAAATGCTTAAGCAGTCCATTAATTATATCAATATTATTAAGAGGCCTCTCTCTGTCCCTTCCTTAGCTGACACCTCCCACCCTTTTTCTGCCCTGTGTTTATTATAAACCGGTATAAGAACTCAAGCAGATTTCCAGTTGGGCTAGGGTCTTATATAGGCTAAGGCTGAAATGAAACCATTTCATTAAGACATAAGAAATGGTATCAGTAATTTTTAAATTTTGAAACAAACATATCTAAACTTAACCCCCCACCAAACCCTCAAGCAAACAAACAGGCAGACAGCAACAAAAGCTGTAAATGGCTTTGATGGTTACATTTATTGCTAAACTGGAATGCTAATAATGTATTGGTCCTCAACCACATTTTTCACCAATCTAATCTGGGAACTCAGCTCAACTGAAGTCTAAGACACAAATGAGATATCAACACTAGTAAATGATATATTTTATTACAGTAAATAACTGTCTGGGACTATTCCCTGGAACTGAGGTCAACTGGCATGGAGAAGCTTTCATCTGTATAAAAAACCCTCCTAGGATCCAAAACTAGGTGACACAATCTGCCTTTTGGGACTGGTTCCTGGGCTTTGCTTACTGCCTTAGTTGTGCTCAGAAATTGTATGCCCAAGTCAAAACCTTGCTAGGAACCACTATTATTGCTGTTCAGCTGCTATTCAGCAATATAAACAATAACCCCTTGGTATTGCTTCATTACCTAGCATAAGCAGAGCCAAAACTGCATCTTGCCAAATTGTAAGGAAGTAGGTACCTCCATATTTACAGTAGTTTTCAGATCCTTTTGTAAAAGAAAATGTTCTTCTTCTTATGATTGAGTTAATTATGCAAGCCCTGAAGTAAGTGTGATATCCTGTTCTTAAACCCAGTCTAGCATTGCCTTACGTGCATTCCAGAGCTCGAAAGGGCTACATGTTTGTAATCTCACAGCTGGCAGGCTCAAATGTAACAGTAATTGAGACCTTGGGTTTGTTTTTTTAAGGAAAACCCTGCTCCTTCCCCTTCCTCCCACGACTGTTGAGCAGTGTAACTTTTCTCAGCATTCAATTCAATTTTCTTTATCTTTATTTTCTTCCTTTTTTTTCTTAATTTAAGAGAAAAAAAAGCAAATTAAATGAAACTAATCTTTCATTAGAAACCCATTGATGAAAAAGATATCATTTAGAACAGGTTGTCTGGGAGTGAAGGCAACATCAGCCAGAGAGGAAATGCTGCCAGCTTGCCCTCGTGACTCTAATCTCTGATTTTGAGCTATTACATGAAGCTCTGCAAATCACCAAACAATGTGAACAATAATGAAGGCGTGTTTAAGAAAGAAAGATGCCATTTGCAGGGGGATTACTGGACGTAAATGGTCTCTCTCCCAGTTCTTGGCAAAGAACGAATTGCAACTGCATTGTCGTCAAATCAAATATTCCTACAGCACCCCTAGGGATTGTTTTGCAATTTTGTTAATATTTTAAAAGCATCCCCTGATCTCTCCCATGCCTGCCTGCAGCTATGATTTCATTTTGCTCTGAAACAGATGTCTACTCTTTCCCTCTCTCCTTTCTCCTCTCTCTCCCTTCAAGTGTTCACCTTAATAAGGTACATTATGAACAATTGATTTTGAAGCCCATGAGCACGTGGAATTCAGCAGGAGACAGACCATTTTAATCCTGCCATATTTGGAGAATTGGCCTTTTTGCCAACATTGGTCAGACATGAGTCTTCTCAGAAGAAAAACAAGAAAAAGCAAACAAGGAAACAGCAGCTTTCTCTTAGAGCCACAGGACAGAAATGCAGAGCCATGACTGTTAAGAGCACCTTGGTGACCTGATTCTGAAAGCCTGCCTCCGAGCTGAATTCCCAACATTATCTTAAACTACCTACGAATTACACATTACACGAGGGACAAACACTTCAGCAGGTTTTGCTGAGCTAGGAAAAGGAGTCATGGTTTTACACTAAAAGAGGGTCAATTCAGACTAGATACATGTAAGACATCTTTTAAAATGAGGGTGGTGAGACACTGGCACAGGCTGCCCAGAGAGGTGGCAAATGCCCCATCCCTGAAAACATTTGACAGGTTGGATGGGGCTCTCACCAATCTGATCAAGTTTAAGATATCTCTGATCTTGGCAGCAGGGTTGGACCAAACGGCCTTTAAAAGATCCCTTCCAACCTAAACCATTCTATGCTCTGATGATTCTTTCAATGAAAACTGAGCGAGCTAGTACTGGAGTGGCATACCAAAAAATGAATCAAAGCCTGGGCTCTTAGTACACTTTTCTGTGAAAAAAACACTTATCAGAGTCCTAACCAGACCAAGGCTACCTACCCTAGCAGCATTTATGTTGCTGTTTATCTTCAGGATGGTTGACATAGAGGTGGAGTCTCCCTCAAGGCCAGAGCTGTGACTTTGCTTGACATCTGCAAAGTGCCATCCATCACATGAATTTATTATGACTCACAAGATGATAGAAAGTGTGGCCAAAGCATGTCAAATGCCCTAGCCCTGGCCGAAGCACAGGCAGCTAAGTGATACTATTCGTAGCAATGACGCACACTCCTGCCCATCCATCATGATAAAAAGGACTGGCTTGTTTTCTGGTTGAGCCCTTTCTACTGATTTCCATTTGTTTTCAATAGTTTTGTGGTTCTCGGATCTGGATATCACACTAAGGTAAACAGGAAAATAGAATAATTAAAGGACTTAGTGCTCATTAGTAATAAAGGTTTACTTGTTGAGCTGTCCATGGGATGAATAAAATGATCTTACTCATTAAAAGCCTCTATGAAATGACCATAGATGGTGTGTTGTAAAGCAGAACTCCAGTTGCCAGCTGGAGAAGCAGAGGTATGGAGGAAGAAAATAGAGGGATGTAACCATGTGGTGAAATGCTGGATGCTCAGCTGGCAGCAGAACCAGGGACTGAACAGAGATCTTCTGTTTCCCAGTCCAGACTTAGCCTAAGTCTTGCAGTTAGGCAGTTTCACCTTTGAGATGTTTACGCTTCTCTGTCACTGCAGAGTAAGCATATCCACTGGAGAGCATATTTTCATCCCAAAATTGCAAGCTTAACAGCTGAATTTTTTCTTTTCCTCCCTTGCTTTGTCTTAGCTTTTTTCCTTCCTAGTTAAGTGTACTCAAATATGCAGATGATTCAATGAACTCAGGAGTGGATATTTCAGTGGTGACTGCACATGCTCCTTCAAAATTCATCTAGTAAGCCATTTCTTTTTTTTTCTCTTCTAGTAAGCCATAAAACTGTCTTTTAAATAAAACAGAGCTGGATTGTAAGACATTTCTTTTTATTTGTATTGCTGTTCAGGTCTTATGTAATATGTAGACTCAAGACAGAAGTTGTCAGATGTTTGTTTTACTTCTCTAGAAAGACACCAGTTTGATGGCAGAGGACTGGGCAACTTTCTGCAGTCAGAAGCAGCCTGATTCACAGTGTGAAGTAACCGTTGCTATTTCAGATCAGACCAGCTGGAAAGACAATCCAAAGACAAACCTCATCTCAGAGAGGCACCTGCACTTGGTGATTGGGTTATGGGGATTTTTTAGGTGTGGTCCCGTTTCACGGCTCTCCTGGGTTGGAACATTGCTGGTCCCAGGACAAAACTCTGGAGCTCCTGCCTGCAAGCCTCAAGTCTAAGCAGGAAACACTTTCATACTGTCTGGGGAGAGGAGGTAATGCAGAGGCTGGTGGAGCCTGGTCATTTGGCAGGCATGGAGGGAGAAGACAACACATACTAACCAGGGGAAGTTAGGAAGAAACCTTCGATGGGTGCAGTGTCCTTATAGTCACCATGGAGTTTTCCTCCACAAATCAAGAGAACCCAGCTTAGAGTACTAAAAAAGAAACAAATAGGATGTGAACATGCATAGGAGCTTAAAAAATCAAGTGCTTCAGGATCAGAAATGTAAACAGGAGAAAAATTTGAGGTAGGAGCTGTAAGAGGCAGTAAAGGTAGCCCAAATTAGGAAGAGACTGACATGTTGGAAGAAACAGGCAGCAGAATTGTGAGCCGTGTACCTGGAGCATTTGTTTCTTAAAGACTCTGGCAGCTTGAAGCTGGCAGGCCCTGACAACCTCTTGCGAGCTGGCTGATAAATGGGTCAGATGCATTCTGTCATGCTTGGCTGGGGATGCTGGCCATGAAACAGAGAGGGGGATTGGTGTGAGTGGAAGGTCCATGTAGCCCATGCTGTTTGTGTCACTGCCCTGTGAGTCATTGCTGGACATAAAAAAATGGTACCTTGAAGAAGAGCCTGGAAAAGACCCTGCAGTGAAGACAATCAGCAATGCCTGCTTCAATGGGATGTTCCTCAAACTTCCCTTAATTATGACCTGAGCCACTGAAATGCATTGTCAGACTGACAGCAGGGTACTCATGTAGCATTTCTATCTTAATTATACCAGAAATATGACAGATACTTTCTTATTGACTTAAAACAGTAACAGCAGCAGCAAAACCTAGTTTTTATGGGTTAGTTTAAGGTCAGGAGGAGGATGCACATATTCCATAATTTGTTATGGAAATACAAGAAAAAAGTGAAGGAGACTCTCAGGGTTTGTCATGGTGCATTAAAAGCTCCAAGGTAAGGGGCAGTTGGCTTAACCCATCCAGAAAAGTTTAGTGCCTTGTCCCAAATAAGCAACTGTTGGACCTAGTCCAGCTCAATTGAGTCCCAATGATCCCAGTGTAAGGCATGTAAATCCAGACTCTATTACTAATGCAATTAAAATGGTTTCATTTTGTCTCTATAGCTCAATACCTGCAAAGGACTGTCTGAAATTCTGCTTCTACCTTCCATACTTGTAAAACAGGAGGTAATTTTATCAGCAGACTGAAAACAAGGATTATTCATTTCTGTATATATGCTCCACAGTGCAGAGCATAGGCCAAGGTTATTCATTTTTCTTCATGAATTATTCCATGCCTCTCTCTCTCCCAAGGACAATCACTCCCCTGTAATTACAGTGCTATTGCTTGTGGATGGGTATGAAGTTGTGGCACCATCCCTGGGCAGGGGGGTTGGAACTACATGATCTTTAAGGTTCCTTCCAGTCCCTTGAGGCTAAAGGTGAGAGAATATCAAGGCTCAGCTGATCTCAGCAGATGTCTCAGCTGCTTGCTACTCCCCAACATTTTATAAATAAACTGTGATGGGATTTATTCCTACATCACAGTCAAGCTACAGAACATGAACAATCACAGGAGTGGTGATGTTTTTCTCTACATTTGATTTAAAGTGTTCCTAGGAGGGCAGATGGGTAAGACAGAGTGACCCCTTTATTTAATTCATAGATTAGTGTCATCATTAACTCTTTACAGTTTGCTACCTTCTACAGCAGGGAAGTGTTTGTCTCTCTCTACATGACTGCTAAGAACAGGTGTGAAGTGTTTCACATATCACTAAGTGGCTTGCAAAAGTATATCTACTTGGATATACTCATGTAAAGCTTAAAGAGAGAAAGAAGAACTGGTGCATTAAACATCTGCAATAAATGTGCACAGATTGGCAAGCAGTAAAAACCAAAGGGGTTATAGAAGTCCAGAGGAATCTGAAGGACCTCAAGAAAAAAAAAAAAAAAAAGATATCAGTGCTACTATTTAATTCAGAAGAAAATTTAATTAAGGAAAAGGAAATTTATGATTAACACAATGAAATATTTTCCTAATGATCAGATCCCTTAGGGAAGTCAAATAATAATAATAATAATAATAATATTAATGATGATGATGATGATGAAAATATTAAACTTCTGAACCTAAAGTGACCTGAGCATGAGAAAGAACTTTACTGTGTGGGTGACCACGTACTGGAACAGGCTGCCCAGAGAGATTGTGGAGTCTCCCTCACTGGAGATATTCAACCATCCAGTGCAATCCTGTGCCATGTGCTTTAGGATGACCTTGCTGGGGCAGGGAGGTTGGACCCACCCAGAGCTCCCTCCCAGCCTGATCCATTCTGTGATTCTGTGACTCCCAAAAGCACTTTAGAAACAGAGTGTTGTTATAAAAATGAACACTTATGTTGGATTGGGGATGAAATATCATGGTAGATTCTCTTCCACTTGAGTTTACTATACTGTATCATTCATAGTGGGGCTAGATAAATCTGTACCAATGCAAAAGCCTGTCTCTGTTTCTCAGCAGCCCAAACCAAGGAGATGTGGATCAAGCTCCTAACCCCTTTGGCACCACCCAGAATTTTAATGGAAAGAGAAAACAAGTTGTTGCCAATTAGTGGAGATCCCTACCTATACCACAATGTTGAGGTACCCTCCTGACAACCAGAAAGCTTTACTGACCCAAAGCAAGTCTTAATTCATAACGTCAGCATAGGGAGATCAACTCTGTGTAAGGAAAACCTGTGAAACTGCAAAACTTCTGTACAAGTCTCTCCCTGACCCAAACATCTGCTTGTCACTTGGGCAGAGTGAGTTCTAGATTTCTTACTCAATGGTAATTCCCAGCAGTTTGTAATGGGCCCTTAGTAATCCTTAACTTACAACAACAGCTGTTGGAAGCCAGCCCAGGAGGGTGGGTTTGGGTTGATAGCTCGACTGAGGGCAGGAGATGCTTCTCATCGCAGCTTTGATGGAGGGGAGAGTCAGGGCCACCAAGTAACATCACTAAGCTTCAAAATATCCCAGTGTTCTTGCTTTTGTGAGGCACACACATTGGAGATCTGGAAACTGTTAGCTTGTTCCAGCTCTGTAGTACCCCCAGGGAGAAAGCAAATACTCTGCTGACTCTGAAGATGTGCAACTCTAACAGCACTGATTCAACAGTAACAGCGAGTCAGGGTAACAGACCTACCACTACAGTGAGGACACCACAATGGAGAGGCATTTAATTGACAGATGTGAATTGCTTAGCATCAGTGGAGACAGTGAAATACCACATTTGTGAGCAGTAATGCAGACTTTATCCGATGTACACTACATCTGTGCCTTAAATTTCCTCTAGAGCGCAGCTGGGTGTTAATCCCCTTTTCTTGTTATACCCGTCTCTGGCAGTGAATACACTTGTCAATTAAAATATGTTCTTTGAAGTTATTTCAAGCTCTCCAGAGTAAAGAATTGCGAAGTCTCACTATGACCCAGGATTAATTAAGAGGGGCCAAATTTCATCTCATTTATGGGAGTGTAAATGTGTTGTAACACTATTCCCAGCCTAGCAAGAGAAGACATTTACTCTTGGTTGGTAATTTTTTTCCCCCATCGTTGGTCAGGAAAAATTAAGGTAGTTTTATTCTTCAGCTGATAGTCTATGGACTCCATCATCATGTGGATTTCAGCGATGCACAGCTGCAAGTGCTCTTTAAAATAAACATAGGTCTGAGACAACTTTGGGCCACAAAGATGATCACAGTGCTGGAACACATCTCTTGCAATGACAGGCTGAGAGAGCTGGGGTTGTGCAGCCTGGAGAAGAGAAGACTTCAGGGAGACCTTAGAGCCCCTTCCAGTACCTAAAGGGGCTACAAGGGAGGTGGAGAGGGTAATTTGACAGGGGTATGGAGTGACAGGACAAGGGGGAATGCCTTCAGACTGAAAGATGGTAGATTTAGATTAGATATTAGGAAGAAATTCTTTCCCAAGAGGGAGGTGAGGCACTGGCACAGGTTGCCCAGAGAAGCTGTGGCTGCTCCATCCCTGGAGGTGTTTAGGGTTGGATGGGGCTCTGAGCAACCTGGTGTAGTGGAAGGTATCCTTGCCCATGGCAGGAGGGTTGGAACTCAATGATCTTTACTGTCCGTTCCAACTCAGGCAATTCTGTGATTCTATTATAAGTTACCCAGATAACTGCAAGATGTAATCTGCTGAAATATTTACCAAAAAAGGGCAAAAAATATCTTGTTTATCATCTATCTTTTGAAGTGTTTTGTCTCTAGGCATCTCTGGACTACATCTCTGCCAACAATTCTTCCCCTGATGGTGTGAGTGAAGTGGGCACAGTAATGAAAATCAGACCCTCATATTCTGTTTTGTGCTTGTATTACATATGCTCTGTCAGAATAGGATGCAATTAATTGCTCATATCTGGTAACGATTTGCTGTATAATAAGATATTACTTAAAATTTTCATTACTATATATTGTGTCTCCTGGAGAAGGATGCAGAGTCCAATACTCAAAGTGGCTCAGCAACTGCATGAAAGCTCTCATGACAGGCTGGAGACAGTCACAGACAAGCCCAGTTCAGCATCAGATGGATACACCTCCTCCATACAAATTGAAAACAATTCCTTAGATGCACATAAGTTAGTAGGCTCACAACCCCTTCTAGTAAAGAAATTATGCTATAGATAGACTTTGCAAATGGAAAACATGCTGTATATACAAAATTGAGCTGATTTGTGGGAACAATAAGAAACTCCTTGACATGCTTACTAGCATGCTACTGAGAAGGCCTGGAAAGCATTTGAAGGATGTAGGACAGTTTTCCCTTTAAAGTGATAAAAAGGGGCAACAAAAGGTCAATTTGATGATCAAACTACTTTCATTGTGTATTTGAGATGTCTCTGGTCACTGGGAAGGGCTGGGAGGGAGCTATCCAGGAGAGGAAGGGCAAGGAGAAGACCAAAGCCATGTAGCTAGTGACAGCAAACGCAAATGGAAAGTCATTGCCCGTGATTCCCATTTGACAGATTTTTACTTAGTTTTCCAAAAATAAATGAACACAGGAGAGATAAAGTGGCAAAAGAGATGTGATAAGATTTTACAGTGGAAGTCCAATAGTACACCACTGCTCTTTCAACAATATAGAAAGAAAAACAGTAAAAAAAGAAATCCTCAGCTGAGTGTTTGGAAATATTCCTTGACTATTTCATTAATCCACCTTCATTTATTTCTAGCTTGATGGTGTGATCCTTAGCAGTTGATTAAACTGTAGAGAGTGGCAATATGTTCAGTTAATGCGAAGTAAATGAGAGATAAGCACATGTTACATGAGTCTTGCAAAATTTGATACAATAATAAACTCTTAACTCCCTGTGCCTTCTTCAAAACATTAACAAAGTATCATCACACTTCTATATTGTATTACAATCAGGTATTATTGCCAAGACATTATTTCTTAGGAGTCTCTCTGGAAAACAAACTACATTGAGCACCCTCATTCTCCTTTGCATTTGACCTGTGTTTATGCAGCTAAATTTTCCTTCTTTGGGAAGGTTGTGAACGTAAATAATTTCATCTGGTATTCATGTTGCTTTCATCATTGCATTTTACTGCAAGTTAAAAAATACAAATATGTATAAAAAATAAAAACAATGAACTTCTTTTGCTATTTAGTTCTTTGAGTGACATTCTTGAATATTTTAATGTTATTTAGTGATGGAATCATGTGGCATTCATTCCACACATGTAAATGGAAACAGGATCTAGCCTCCTATTATAGGATGTTTGTGTATATTATTTTTTAAGTGGAAGCTGGTGGAAGAAAAATCAGTCCACTGGGTTACTTCAGAATTATTTCCAATGGGTTTCAGCACTTTAAAGTGCTTCTAAAATTATATTAACTGAAACTCAAGTAGAACCCTGTTGAGTACACTCATGATGCTGCAGCTACAATCACGAGGCTTAGAGAACTGTGTTTCACAGATGTACGCAGCCTTGATGTCTCTAGTGCTCATGTAATGCTCTCCTTTTCTCTCTCCACATGGTTTCTTCCTTTTGCTCATTTTTCTTATTGTATTTTATTTTTTTTACAAGGGCGAGGGAAGGGAAAACACAGCTGTTGACTGTCACAGATCTGCAACGTGGCAAGACAAATCTCAGAGGTGGTCAAGACTCAAAGGCTTGCTGGGAAGCCTGTGCCTTTTGGCTTCTGCTCTCTATTATTTCTTGATCAGCATTCATCAGTACTAGCTTTGGGAAGAGAAAAGAAGGAATGGGAAACAAGGGTCTGATCTTTGTGCTGTCCATTGGGATTGCTCACTGTACAGCATCTTAAATAGCAAATCTCCTAACATCTTTGGGTATTTCTCTAAGTAAAGAAGCAATTCACTATAATTAACATCAGTCTTTTGTAAAGTAACAACACCCTTTTGATACCTAAGATACACTTCTGTGTCCTTCTTAAACTCTGCCTCAGTTCTTTCCCTACAGTATTTGTCTGTCATCAGTTGTTCCTAAAAAAGGCCCTTTTTATATCCTTTCCCCGATCCTACACTCACTGTGTGCTTATGTATACTCTTTTGCTATCTGACTTAGCTTGTCTAGCCAGAGCTTTGGGAAAGGGTTCCAGAGACAGGGACATCCAGGTAAGTGACCTATTGCACTGGTACTGCCCTGATGTTTGACCTTGGTCAAATCAACAGCAAATGGGTAATGTTAAAAAGCTGCATTTGCCAATAATTAATAGTGCATGCTATATAAATGACATTATAACTTCTGCTTACTGGCACAGGAATAGTCTGTTTAAAGTATATCCAACTAGCAATAATGAAGTGGACAATAACTTTTTCAAGTTTGAAAAATAGCATAAGAAGAAAGGTAAATTTTTTTTTAAAAAAAGTAGGGAAATCTAGAGAGATTAGAGTCAAGAATTAGTCTCAAAAAGCTGTAACAGAGGTTCCATTTTAATGAATCACAGAATCAATTAGGCGGAAAAGACCTCTGAGATCACTGAGTCCCTGTGACTGAACACCCCTATGTCAATAGACCATGGCACTAAGTACCACATCCAGTCTTTCCTTAAACATCTTCAGTGATGGTGACTCCACCAACTCCCTTGGCAGCCAAGTCCAATGTCTAATTACCCCTTCTGTGAAGAAATTCCTCCTGATGTCCAACCTAAACCTCTCGTGGCACAGGTTAAGACTATGTTCACTTGTCCCATCCATAGTTGCCTGGGAGAAGAGACTGATCCCCACCTGACTGCAACTTCCTTTCAGGTGGTTTTAGAGAGCAATGAGGCCACCCCTGAGCCTCCTCTTCTCCAGGCTGAACAACTTCAAGTCCCTCACCCTCTTGTCATAGGACTTGTGCTCCAGACCCTTCACCAGCTCTGTTGCCCTTCTCTGGACATGCTTCAGCACCTCAACATCCTTGCTGAACTGAGGGGCCCAGAACTGGACACAGAACTCGAGGTGTGGCCTCACCGGTGTTGATTACAGGGGCACAATCTCTTCCATGCTTCTGCTGGACACACTACTCCTGATACAGGCCAGGATGCCACTGGCCTTCTTGGCCACCTGGGCACACATCAGTGTAGACCAGAACCCCAAGGTTCTCTTCCTCTGAGCCACTTTCCAACCACTCCACCTCAAGCCTGAGGTGCTGCCTAGGAGTTATTGTGATCCACGTGCAGGACCTGGAACCTGGTCTTTTAAAATCTCATATCACTGGTCTCAGCCCATCAGTCCAGTCTGTCCAGATCCTCTGCAGAGATTTCCCGGCCTCCAGCAAATTGACACTTCCACCTTGGTGAAGGGCAACTTTTAAAAACTTAGGAAACGGTAAATCAGACCGTAAGTTTCTACTTGGAAATACCATAATTGTGAGATTTCAAATGTCAAGCTACCATGCAGAGTACTAAAACACAGCCAACACAGGAAGAATTAGAATGCAATGTGCCCAAGAAATGTTTCCTTCTTTTCAGTGGAGCAAACTGCCAAAATGGGAGACTGGAAAATATCTTTTTAGCAGCTGGATCTCCCCTGAGGGTTCTCTAGAACTGCCCATGAAACATCAAACTTTGTGAGACACTGAAGCTCTCTCCATCAGAGCTACTGTTTTCTTGTCCACACAGTCTGATCTGAGCACTGGCCTCAGTGAAACTCAGATTCTCAAAACAAAAGGCAGGGGAAATGGTGAAATACAAAGCAGCTGGCAAACAAACCCACGTACAAACTCCAGGCACAGATCTGATCCCTCACAGAATCAAGCAGGAGAAAAGGACAGTATCCTGGAAGTGTTCAAGGCCAGGTTGGATACGGCTTTGAGCAACCTGGTCTAGTGGAAGGTGTCTTTACCCTTGGCAGTAAGGTGGGAACTAGATGGTCTTTATGGTCCCTTCCAATCCAAACCATGCTAGAATTCTATGATTCTAAATCCATTCTATGATTCTATGATTCTAAAATCGGATCAAAGAAAACTCTATAGCATTTGCTAAGCTTTTGTTCTGTTACAAAGAAATTAATTGTTGGGTTCTTTTTTAACTTGCATTTCTGAGTTATTTGTTTTTAATTATGCCTCTGATTGTCACATTTTCTTGGATCTTGCTATTGTGTCCCTAAAAGCACCATCTATGTTCTGAGTCTACTTTTTTCTGTTCTTATCCTAAAGAAAAAGTTGTGTTGTGGATGTATCCAATTCCATCTTCTCTTGCCTTGATTAGGGGAACTGACTGTTGAGTGTGAACTGAGCACAACCCTTCCTGTCATTATTTATCACCCCTTCTAAAGGTATCTCCTGGTCAGATCCCATACTCCTAAGTTTCAGTATACCATCAGTACTGACATTTATAGCAGCCTTGAATCACAGAAATTTATGGAAAAACAGGGATTTCATTTGACAAAAGACTCAGGTGCATTTGCACTAATTCCCTACCAGTATCCTACTGTATTTTAGGCTTTCTGCCACACATAGATAGTTTTGAGGTAAATGGAAGCTTTACCACTAAATGGAGGCTGGAACTGGGTGATTAAGGTCCATTCCACCCCACCCCTTTCCATGCAAGGCTGGAAAAACAATGCACTGAAGACATGTCCTTTGGAAGAAATCCTGCTTCCTTCCCTTCTAGCCTGCAGCAGCTCAGAGCTGCACATCCTCCCTTGGAGGTCCACTCCTAGCACCCTGCACAACCTTATCACAACATCTCAGCCCTTAACACAGCTAACCATTCTGATCCAAACACAGCCTTGGGCTGCTGTCTCACAGGACAAAGAGCAGCTCTGAAAGCAAAAAAGCAAACAAAAACCTCCCCATGCTGGTAAAAAATTCAATCAGAATTTGTGATTTTGTCTCTTCTGTGTAGACGGAGGCTGTTTTGAATTTATACCCTTGCAGAATTAGAAGCAGTTTCTCAGGTCAGAGGAAAGCACGCTAAGGGAGCTCAAGGTTCAACACTGGGCCTAGCATTGTTTGACTAACCATCAATGACTTGGATGAAGGGGCAGACGCCTCTGCAGCAAGTTCACTGGTGACACAAAGCTGGGAGGAGTGGCCAACACCCCAGAGTGCTGTGCAGCCCTGCAGAAGGGCCTTGACATGTCAGAGAGATGGGCAGAGAGGAACTTCTGAAATTCAACAAGGACAAATCCAGGGTGCTGCACCTGGGCAAGAATAAACTCACAGAGCAGCCCAGGCTGGGGGCTGATCTGCTGGAAAGCAGCTCTGCTCCTTCCAGAGAAGAACACAGGGATCCTGGTGGACAACAAGCTGTTCATGAGCCAGCAGTGCCCCTGTTGCTAAAAAGGCCAAGGGTATCCTGGGATGCCTTAGGGAAAGCATTGCCAGCAGGTTGAGGGAGGTGATCCTGCCCCTCCACTCAGCCCTGGTGAGGCACACCTGGAGTGCTGTCTGCAGTTCTGGGCTCCTCAGCACAAGAGAGACATGGGGCTCCTGGAGCAGGTCCAGTGGAGGGCTATGAACATTATTATGGGACTGGAGCACCATTCTTAGGAGGAAAGGCTGAAGCCTGTTCAGCCTCAAGATGAGATAACCTGGAGAGGACCTCACTAATGCATTATCTGAACAAGGGTGTCAGAAGGATGGTGCCAGGCTCTGCTCAGTGGAGCCAAGCAATAAGACAAGAGGCAGAAACTGATGCACAGGAAGTTAATTTGAACATGAGGAAGAACTTATTTACTATGCAGGTGACCCAGCACTAGAACAGGCTGCCCAGAGAGGTTGTGGAGTCTCCCTCACCGGAGATATTCAAGAACCATCCTGACACAATCCTGTGCAAGGTGCTCTGGGATGGCTCTGTTTGAGCAGTGTTTGGACCAGATGACCAACTGTGGTCCCTTCCAACCTGACCCATGCTGTGATTCTATGAACACAGAAATAGGTAAATTGTTTTCCTCTGGTGGCTCTTTGCAGTTATATCACTGCAGACTACCTGGTCCTGTGGAGCACAGAGCAGTAGAGATTTGGGTCCCTGGAGCCCAGGGCTGGGAAAAAACCTTTATTTATTCTACAGATAAAGGCATGAAATGCAGCATGGAGGATACAAAACACACCAAAGCTTGAGAACAAACTTAGCTGTGCTTAAACAAAGGACTTGTGGTTGCTTCCTTCTCACCTTCTCTCTCATGGCTGCATGGAAAATAAAAACAGTTGTGGCTATAAATAGAGCCACTAAGGAAGGAGGACAAATCCTGCATCATTCATGAACATGAATCTCAGACATTCTGCCAGAGCATAACTTAAACATTTGCTTACATCAAAGTGGAGCATGATCAAAAACTGCAGGCTTCCCTCAAGGCTTTCACTCAGAAGAGAAATAGAGAAAGAATTGCACTCTACCTCTGTTACTAGATGCATTGTATAAATGAAAATTACTGTAAACAGTCTGGAGATAACTAAATATTAAATGCACACAATTTATATAGCTTGAAGGAAAACAGTAATTGGTTAAGCTCACGAGAGAGCTGAAAATCCACACTCTATTGTTTTATTCTTTAGGAAACAGAGAAAGAAATGGATAAAAAAGAGCTACAGCACCATTCATAGGTCATCATTATCTCCCTGAGTTCCAAAAGGGAATGCCTTTATGTTCAGGCCCCTACAGTCACAGGCAATTATATCAAATTCTAAGACCTACCTAAATTAAGATACTCTGATGGATCCATCTTTCCCCTGGGGATTGGTGTAGCCCACATCAGACATGGCAAACCCATCCTGAAGATGCCTGATTTGGCAGAAAGGCTCCTAATGCAAACACTGAGTTATTCAGCAACAAAGGCAAGCCCTTGCCCACACAACAACCACTCACACACCCTGAGCACAAGCCGTAAATCACTCCTCTAGACAGCACAACAATGGAAAGACCTTCAGCACCTATAACCACAAGAGGTAAAATGTACACTGGGCCACCAATAAAAACCAGGGCAAACTAAGGGCATGGTCAGTGTTGTAAATCCCCTGTAAGAGTGGGAAGTATCTTGGGAAAATTCCTCAATGGACCACCCGCCATTTTTTTCCAGAAAAGCTTTGTCATTCCTGCTAATATCACACAGGGAAAATTCTTTCATGAACCTGGGGGACTCTTGGTGTTGCTGGCACATCAGCCTGCTCTGTCAAAGACACACTCTCCTGTCAATCAGTTAATCCAGTTAATGAGCGATAGTTAATTGAGTTGATGATCGCTAACTTAAGGACAAGATGTTACCAGGGAGCTCAGAGCTTTTCTCCCCAGGGTGCTACTGTCTACAGCCTTCATGGAAAGCCAAATCTTTCCCCCTTGATTTTAACATATTATTCAAGGCCTCATACGCATCTTACTATAATTTTGCACAGTGCTGAGCACAACCAGGCTTTGGTGCCACTGCAGCACGTATTTGCCAGGTTTTTCAGTAAATATTTCCAGACTTCAGTATGGAACTGTGCTGCAAAATTGCTCTTTAAGATCCCATATTTCCTAGTAAAACCTGAAGGAGACAGAAAGGACATTGGAGAATACCTCAGATCCTACAGCAGGTCACCAAATACTGGTGTAAGATTATTTCTGAAGTGTAACTCTAAACATATGTAAGTCAGAAAATTACTTAAAATTTCTAAGTGTGGGCAGGATACAGACCCTGAAAGTTACACATCAGGAAGCTGTGGTGTTTATATTTGAGGTATGCTCAGACTCCAGATTCTGTTTAGGGTGAAACAAGAACTTCTAGCTGATGAATAATTTAGTCATGAAATAGGCATTAAAGTCAGACTTAGGGTTTAAAAAATTAATAATTTGAGGATCTGAAATCTGTGTATGATGGGTGAAGGTATTGGCAGTTCTCTGTTTCCTGAGTCAGCTTTCTGTCTTTCTGATACAAACCTGGTTGTGTGCAGCTTCCTGGATATGTGGGTTTTTTCTTTGCCAGGTGAGGATTAAAGTGTCACTACATTTGTCTGTTCTGGGGGTTTTTTGTGACCTTTCAAGTGCCATCAGCATTCTTCTGTTAAAAATATTTTTTCCTGTGTTTGGTAAAGATTTCTCTCTCTAACTATTTATTCTTTATTTGTAAACCTGCTCACCCCCAAAGGATGATCAGTCAACAACATGTGAGCAGCTGGTACAAAATTTTTTTACAGATCTTTTGAAATAGAAAACAGTATAGTAATTATAGGATAACAGTGTGGCTATAGGCTTAGCCAAGCATATCAGCTTCTTCAAAGGATCAGGATTCAGCCTTATTGTAAATCATTCCTACTGATGATCAGTCTATTGATGTCTGCACTGTGCTATCAGGTCACAGTGCAATCAGATGCTCCTTGCATATTTGCACATTCTTGATGGACTTTACCACTGTTCCCCATTTAAATGGCTCAGGTGAGAGGGTTATAACCACCAGAATTTTCCGTGATGGCAGAGGGGGAAAGCAATACAATTTATACATTTGTACAATTTTAGTTTTCTTCCACCATAGGCCAGAAAATAACAAGCACTGTAATGATCTCTGCATCATGTATGCAGCCCAGAGAAATGAATTAAGTTATCTGTCAAGGAAGGAGTAGTGCATATTACTTCTGATATTTTTCTCCACTGGATTTACCCCCTTTTAATTTGCATATTTTATGTCTCCCTATACATAGATAAACATTATTTTTTAGATTAAGGGCAACTAGCCAGCTACTCCTAGACAACAATTTAGAACAAAAACAGAGTATGAATTCCTTATACATGTTAAATTGAAATACATCTGATTTATATTCTGGTGTTCAAACAACTCTCTCAAGGTTTCTAATCTTCATTTTGAGTGTTTTCTTGTCCTTTAGAAATCTATTATTCATGTCCCCTCATGAACCTATAGCTCCATATAAACACACAAGTACCAGGAGAGAAAAGTGTCTGGCCAATGGAAATGCAGATCTAAATTTGGAGTAAGTTAGTACTGAAAAGGATGTTTGGGAGAATGGAAATAGACAGGAATTGTCTTTTGGTGAAAGAGAAATTAAAGTAATTAATACTGAAGGACAAGGAAGATGCAAAGTTGTGCAAAACACTAAACAACAGGATGGTGATTGTAAAGAGACTTTGTGTTTCTTCCTCATTGAAATCCCACTGTGAATGCTTTTCCAAGATTCCTGCCTTGGGTCCTAACTATGCATATGGACTGTGCACTATTCAAGGCAGTTCTCCATCCCTCTTTGGAAAAATTCCTGTGAAACCTATTTTTCAGATGTACAACACTGCCCAGTTTCTTTCTCCACACACTGACTGAGCACTGAGGGTGAAGAGGGAGTTCCCATCAGTCCCAAGTAGGCAAACAGAAAATTTCTGTGCAATGCACTTATCATTGGGCTTGATTTTTCCCCTAATGCAGTAAAGATTTGGGACACAAGAGCAAACAGAGTGTGACCTCAGGAAAGTCCCATAGTAGGATTACTTTTCACTTTCCATTGACGTTGTTCTGAAGTGAAAGTGCATCGAGGCAATGAGGATGTTTAAAACACACTGAAAATTATTATACATCAATTCATGGAGGAGGAGAAAGATTGTCCTGAAGTTCTCAAAAAACAAACAACTTCCTATATTTAAAGAATTTTGGTCTTGGTCTTATTTTCCCTAATGAATCTCTTCCTGATATTAATCATACACTATCAGAATCACTCATTCTGTATCAGTAACACTCAAAAAGTTAAACCATGCTTCCTCAAACCCATAACTGTATTTTTTCTTATATCATCTGGTTTAAAGTCATTGACTTCAACAGAAACTGAGCCACTTCCATATTTTCTGTGCCATATATTTATTATTACACATCCAATTTTCATTCCTTATTATAGAGGTATTTCACAATGTGTGTAAGTATACATGAATAAAAATCTAATTGTATCAATACCAAACCCACATTTTCCAGCTAATCATATCAATAATTCTTCTTTTGTTTTCTCTATTTATATCAGTGCATACCTAAAAAAAACAATTAATGCAATGTTGCTATTAGAGCAAAAGAATTAAATTGACTTCCAAAGCTGGGGAATTTTTGGTGAAAATTTAATTTTCAGAATGACTGAATAAATAAGTCATTGTTATTTAAAAATTAAGCTTACTCATATGAAGCCTGACAAAGCGCTGTCAATAAGCTCTCCTAATAACTACCTTCTTCTACAAGAATATGCTGATCACAGAAAGGTGGTGATAAATAACATCCTATTTGCTCTTCTCCTGCAACGCTGTTACTCACCTGCATTTATAACGTGCCATTTACTAAAGTGTGCATATTTACAGGCTCTCTGGAAAAGTCTGATAAGGGCAGAGATTGGTGGCAGGCTATGCTCCAAATGACTCAAAGTTCCTTTCCCCACTGATGCTGGCTTCAGCAAAGCTGGACGAGAGCACTCGGCATCCTTCAGCCGTTCATTTGCTGTGCTCTCCTTGAGCTTTGCGGCAGCGGGCACGAAAGGAATGCAAAGTCATGCTCTTGTGTGCTGCCCTTCGGCTTCATTATTTACTTTACACTCTTCTACCTGAATGCATCAGAAAAGGCTCTTTTTAAGACTTCTCCCTCTCTGCCAGCTTTTAGCAGAAGCCTGCTGCGTGGCACTGTTAGTCTAATCTAAGCTGGTGGGAGGGCCTGCTCGATGGCTTCACCAGGTGCTGGGCTGGAGGGGGCTCCTCACAGCCACGTCCTGAAAAGCTTTGTTATTTACCCCTCTTCTTCCAGTGCCCACCCACCCTGCCTTCATCATGGCCATTCTTTAATTGCAGCCCAAGCTTAACGCAAATTCTTCCTGAAAGCATTTTTAGGCAGTTGCAGAGCTGCTTTTCATTTACGAGGGCTGAATGGCAGCTTCGACGGCATATGTATACCCAGCTTAGCAAAACGGGCACATAAAAGAGGTAAGAAAGGCCTTTGTTGTGCTTTCAAAGCTTCAGTGAAAACTTCAGCTGCTGCCAGTGCCACGGGAATTTTTCCAGAGTAAGAATTAACCTAAACAGCTATTCCACTGATGTCTAATATGGAGAATAAGAAATAATTATTGAGAATTAACTCATTATAACGTCAGTGTGAGCACACTGTGGAGGGTTTACTGAAAGAGAACAGCAGAAAACCAGCCCAAAACTTCTACCAGAACTGCCAAACTTGGGAAGGCTGGCCTGAGAGGTGGAACAAAAGCTGTGCTGGTATTGCACTCTGCTGATAATGTCCTTCCAGCCATAGTGTGGCTCCAAAACAACATCATCAGACGGTCATTTGTCAAAAACAAATTTAGACCAACTTACCATATGTAATTCACAGTCATGGCTTGACAATATACTGCAGTTATCCCCAGCAGACACAACTGTTTACATTTTGCACACATAACTGGGTCTGGTTCAGTAATATTTTTCATTGGTGTGTCTGCCAAAATTATTAAGCTATTAGTAGATGCTGAATCTGTGCCAAGCAAAATATTTGCCAATAAAATTGTCCTTATCTGTACAAATGCCAAAAAGGTTTGTGTTTTTTGGTGTGTGTGTGGTGTCTATTTTTAAGACTTTACTCTTACACGTATATGTAAATGTTAAACAACACGACTGGGCATTGGTGTAGCATATTAGACTAAGATAGTCTAGAGTTTGGATGTGACCCTTGGGACAATGTCTTTTCTGCCACGTTTTCTGCTGCCATAGAACCATAGGATGGTTTAGGTTGGAAGGGACCATGAAGATCATTCAGTTCCAACCCTGCTGCCACGATCAGGGACGCTTTCTGCTACAACACCTTGTTCCAAGCCCTATCCAACCTGGCACTGAACACTTCCAGGAATGGGGCACCCACAAATTCTTTCTCTGCTGCCACAGAGGAGATGTATGGCATCCAGTAGTAAAACCCATGGAGGAATCCTCTTAAATCGCTTCTTAGCAAGGTATGACGGACTAGCCACCATATCCACACTGAACTTGTGGGAAAGATCCTTAAACTGGAATTTGGTCCCCAGCATGCAACATTCAGTCCAATCTTTAAACATGAACCTGTAACACTACACAGTTCAGAGCATCACAGCCACTCTGACATCCATCTTTCTGTCTAACACCCCCCACTATGTATTTAAATTCACATCCAATCTTCACTACTTACAAGGAATTACAGAGGTTTAGCTAGTTGCCTATTTTTTTAACACACAGCTTTTTAAAATCTTAATGTGTGTTGGTTTTGTTACTGGTCACAAAAGTCACCAGAGAAAGAGCAATTTTACTACTGGGAGGTAGATTCTTTTTCAGTATCTGCAGCTTCACCACCAATTCAGGAAAATGCTTTCTCAAAACCACTTACTCACACTGTGTCTCAGCTTCCCAAATGAAGAGGAGGTGTGCTATGTTATTTAAAAATGTCTCTTTTTAAATCTTGTGGAGAGGAAAATAGTTTGTAAGTGGCAACTATTCAGGGAAATTTTCTACCACCTACTCAGGAAATAGGTTGTTTACTGTAATATTCTCAGTAATTCTTATTCAGACCATCATATGTGAGTCCCTCAAACTCTCCAACTCCTTGAGATCTCTCCTTCTCTGCAGCCCATTCATGGGAAGCAAAGAATGACCTTAACTCCCACACACTTAGGCAGGGGTTACTGTTGCTTAAATTTATGGGGAACAGGACTAATTATTAGTATTGAGCCTCCTGTGAGGTAAAGAACAATGCTGAGATAAAGAACAAAAGCAAAAGCTTTACTCTTCAGTGTAATTGGACATCAAAGATGGATACTCGTATTTATTTGGGTTAGAAGATGCATAATCAACATGGCAAAGGTAGATGACAGAGTTTGCAAATCTGTGACATGGTAACATCAAACCTCCGTTCAAATGATGAAAAGGGGGCAAATTTTCCACCCTCATTAAAATATCTTTCGTATCACTAGCTTCATGGGATTTACAGGTGCAATTCATCTTGTCCTAATGCACACACATAAAATGCATCAGCTAAGGAGCTCTGCAGAAGGCTGTTTCCCTTCGCTGACAGTAGATAAAGTCCAGGGTGACTAGCCAAAATGTGGATGTCTGCACTGCTGAGAGCTAAAAAACAAGGCACAGCAAATTCAACTTCTATGAACTGCCAAGTGGAGTTTTTTTGAAATCTGCTTAATTTCTCAGGTCCCAAAATTTTGATGGATCTTTTAAGTACTCAACAAGCCCATATGAGTTATTCAACATCTGGCAAGATCAACATGCCAGTATATTAGTTTATTAAACTAAAAAAAAATATTCAGTTTAACATCTCCAGATAATGTGTTTCCCTGGAATGAGCACACAAAGGTATGAAATACAAGACTTTGAAACCAAGTTTAATTCCTCTGTATTTTTAAAGGGCATACTTTGAAAAGCACAGGTTTTCATATCACCATATTCTGGCATTTTTAGTGCTTTTTATTTTATTGTAGTCTCCTTTTTAGGGTAATCTATGTGGAGTTGCACCAATTCTCCACTCTTTGCATGACATCCCCTAAAAGTCATTGAGCATGAAAGAACAACAAGTTGGCCTTGACCTCACCTTCTCTGTATTTGAAAGAGGGTCTTTATCTTAATGTTCTCAAGTTGTGTGTCCTGCTTTGATTA
Organism: Pycnonotus jocosus; assembly: GCA_013400435.1. Classification (NCBI taxonomy): domain Eukaryota; kingdom Metazoa; phylum Chordata; class Aves; order Passeriformes; family Pycnonotidae; genus Pycnonotus; species Pycnonotus jocosus. The sequence continues at coordinate 627,761 of VWYP01013420.1, forward strand.
ACATACCCACTAGCCATTGCTTCTAGGTTTGTTTTTATTTTTTCAATCAGTCAGCATACAACACTCATCATGAAGCCTTAAGGTTAGCTTTAAATGATTTTTCCATATGGTAACTAAGAGACAGCATTCCTGCAGTGTTGGCTGTGCAGCTGCACAGGGTAAGGTGGTGGACTTTGTCTTCAGGGAAGCAAATAACAGTTGGAATCAATGATCCTAAGGGTCTTTTCAGACATAAATGCTTCCATGAAGACACCAAGGCAGTGCTCACACCTACGCTGCCTTTGGGCAACATGAGGTTCAGCTCCATCTCACCCAACCTGGCTGATGTGTCTAGGTATGAGGATATGGATTTTCTTCCAGTAATGGGTAGAGACACAATGGAAGTTCCTGAGGGTGGTTTCCTCATTAAGATCTATGAATCTCCTCTGGAGGTGACTATATCCAAGGGATGTAGGAAATAGGATTAATCTCACAAGACAATTACCCCTTGCTAGTTTTCTAGATTCCCCTAACGCATAGAAAATAAAACGTTACCCTTTTGTATTCAATTTAACTGTCCTGTTTTATTTGTTCACTGAAGATGAGAGGAACTGGACATTTAAAATGCCTTTTCTTTATGAAGTTTAAAAGAGACACTTAGGAGTTTTTTAGGTGAGATGTACTGCCTGAAAACAAGCAGGGTGATCCCAGACTGGATCCCAGACTGTAACTCATCTAGTCATTATTTTACTGTATTGTGAAAAATGGAAATCCACTGTTTCTTATAATCAGAGAAGGGTTAGTGAAATCCTATTTAAAAATGGTAATAAAATTTCTGTGGGGAAAAAAAAAAAAGAACTAGGATGGTTTAGCTGGAAGGGACTGCTCTTGCATCTGTCACATCCCTACTTCTGGACACATCTCTCTCATCTTGTTTAGTTCCCAAGGGCTATGCAGCTGCTCCAAGAAAGAAGACACCACCATTCATGCAAGGGATGACAATCCTTCATCACTTCCACCTTTCCACCCTGACAACTGCTGGCCATGGTGAAAGCAACACAGAAAGGAACTGCATTTATTATATACAATTTTTTAAAACATCAGTAGAAAATAAAGCCTTCCACCTGCTATTGTGCAGCTGAGTTTCTAATCTCTGGTGCCAGCATGGCTGCTGGGAGATGACCCTCAAGCCAGACGAAGCAGGGTCAGGCATGCACGGGGCAGGATGGCTGTGCTGATGTGACACTCAGGTCTCTACAGCATCCACTAAAGATACCCCCAGTTGTTAATTGCTGGGCAAAATTTGTTAATTTCCCCATGGGCAGCAACTCTGGACTGCATTCAGCATGCTGGCATAGAAACTAACATCAAAATTATTTCACTTGCTTCTCCTATGGAAATACATAGTCAGAGATTTTTATTTTTAATCATCAGCCACAAGGAGGTGGCAATTAATCCCAAAGGACAACTCCACATATAATTGTTGGCTCCAGGTATTGGTGGGACTGATAAAAGAAACAGAATATGAGAATATGGAGCCAATGATAAATTGATAATGAGTGCTGCTTATTAGGTGCTTTCCCATGTGTTTTCTTTGATTTAGAGTCCAGGCCCTAAATAGCAATTTGTTCAGTTTATCAACAAAACAGTTTTCAAGGCCTTTTGGAGACCAAGCAGGTGAATGCTTCCAGACCCCTCTGCAGCTCTTATTTTTCTGGCATTAACTCATTTGTCTGCAGAAAATTTGGGTGACAACCAGAGAAAAGTCACATTCAATTTATGCACAAAGCCAGACATTAAATGGCCTCAGAAGGTGCTGAACATCCACCAGGTTTTCATGATTACCAGAGGCCTCTGCTCTCCCAACAATTAAACCTGAAATACTGTGACAGCCAGCATGGGTGACAGAGGAAGGGATGGTAGGAGCCGAATGTCTGGGTACCAAAAGCAAAGGTAAAGAGCCAGCGCCATAGGCCGCCAGTGCTGAGATCACTTGGGCAGCTGAAAGCTGTCACTTAGGCACTTACTTTCAGATGTCAGCTGGAAAATGACCTCCATTTTGTTATCTATAAAATAGATCTAATTCTATTTGTCTTCCTCTAGGGGACCATGATACCTTTGGGTTGCTAATGTTTCTGGATGCTCCAGGCCTCTTAGTAAATATGCGCTACTCAAGCAGTGGTGGAAATGTGGTGAGCACAGGTGCACTCTGCACTGTACAATATGCATCTCATCCATATAGGATGCTAATGCCAGTTTAGGGAGGAAAAGGAAGTCCTAAGCAGATATTTTTCTGAATTGGCAAAGACTACAAGGGTGTAGTGGAGTTTGAAAGAATTTCAAATTGGGAATCAAACCAGAATTTATTTCGTAATAAAAATACCCAGGAATCTTTAAATGGAATGAAAGTGTGAAGGCTATCCCTTGACTTAATTATACATTTGTTCATTATTTATGTAATATTCTGACCTACTCAAAACTTTTATTTGCATATGTAGTTCTTCACTTAAAAGAGTGATTTTCTTTAGCATGTGTTGTACAGCACTCCCAGCACAGACCCATTTTAAAAACCTGGTGCAGCCATACATGATAAACAAGGTATTGGAGGGACTCAGAGGATAAGTTAATGCATCTATTTGTATAGCACTCTCAGGCTGGTTTAATGATTATGGATGAGGATAGATGTTTCCAGTGCTAGGACATGCCATGGTGAAGCCAAGTCTTGTCCAGAAAAGGTTTTGATAATGGAAAGAGTTTTGGAGATGGATAAAATTTTTGGCTAGGATAGAGTTAAATTTCTTCATGGCAGCTGCTGTGGTGCTATGCTTGTCTTCCCAAGTAACCATTACAAGTGATGGAACCCTCACTTCTCAGAGATGGCCAAACATCTGATGGAAGTAGTGCATGGATTTTTTATTTCATTTTGCTTTACCTGTTAAATTGTCTTTATCTGAACTCATGAGCTTTTACAGTTTTACTCTTTCAATTGTCTCTTCCATCCCACATGGGGAAGTGATCCAGCAGTTGTGCAAGGTTTAGCTGCCTACCAGGGCTAAACCACAATAATGAGTTAACCTTGAAAACGCCATGACTCAAAGTAACAGTAATGTCCACCTTGGAAAACCTTAAGGACACAGAACTTCATCTCATGGCCAGGCACACAGTAACTGACAAAGTGAAGGGATTTGAGCATTTTCCTCCAGTGAATATAACCCATGACACTTGTCACTTCGTTTCCTTACCAGCATCTGCCTACAAGTCTATTCCTATTATTGGTTACTGCTATATGCCTTCCTTTGAGTTCTTACTATATATATATATATATAGGTACATATAGATCTTCTGAAAGGAAGGAGTCCAAACTATTGCAATGTGGATCAGAAATAAACCCTGGGATGTTTCAATTTGTTTTCTTAAAATGCTTCCTCTGTGACACTGTAAGAGCACAAATTTCCCCCAGACCACACTCCACACTTGCAAAATAGAAGTAACATTTCTTAACAAACATTAAACAAACATTCATCCATTTCCTCTATATAGAACAAAAATATTTGGGGATAGGGAGCCTAGTATTTAGCACAAAAGCTCTCACTGTAACTCACACAACCAGACAGTTTCATAAAAAATTGCTAAGTGATCATAGTGTAAGCAATATATGACAGAACAACCCCTAGACACTAGGTATCACTAGATGCTCCTGTTTCCAAGAAATCTGGCTACTGGAAACTGTCATAAATATAAAAGTACATTTAAATCCACAAGAATGATACCAGTTTGAGTTTTGACAGAAGGTTTTAGGTATAGTTTTAGCAAAATCTTTTTTGCATATCAGATAGAAGTCCCTCAGAAATCACTCCTATCTCTGTACTGATATAACTTCCAAATGCCACATACGAAGCACTCCAACATCATTAACTGGTGTGCAGTGTTGATTTTTATGTTGCAAATTTGATTGAAAACAGAAGTTTATCAGTGAAATGCTGAAATAGCCTTGAATATGGGGAAGTGAATGAGTATAATTGCTGATGGGTTCTTTTTATTATCAAGGAGTCTTGATTATAGCTTCATAGACTTAAATTATGGCAAATCAAGGACAAGATCAATTTACTATCTAAGCAAATATTTATATGAAGCTGGAGATTGGCATATATTGATCTGTTTATAAGGGCCATAATTCTTTCTGCAAAATGCATTGGCATTGAGCTGTGCTCTTTTCTCTATGTGCTTCCTCAACAGCAAGGAGCTGAAAGTCATGAAGAAAAAAAGAAAACACAACTTGGCAAGTCAAAGGGCTCATCCCAGTCAAATGCTGCTACAAACCCAGGTCAGTTGTTAGGGATGACTCTTTAGATGGAGATTGAATAATGTCAGGTTGTGCACTGTAGATAAATTGATAACCAGTTCTTGTAGTGAGTAAGAAATCCTGCTTGAAGGAAAAGAAAGTGCTCAGAGCATCTAGTTGTCAAGCTGGCAAGTACTGATGGGCAACATCACCCAGGGCAGGGCATCAGCTGCAACATCCTGAGTCTCCGTGCATTTGTAAGAGGTCACTTCGATATAAAGTAGAAGAGTGTTCCTAACTTGTGGGACGAAGAAGGGTCCCTGTGAAATGATGACCATTCCCAACAAAGACTGCTTTTGTTGGAGGAAAAGGCGAGTGTGGGGGCAGGGAAGAGAAGAGGCCGGATTATCTTTTGTTGCATTTGACAGTTGAAAAGACCCTGTTGAATAATTACCCTTAAAACTAACAAACAAGGATAAAGAAAAAAAATGCATAAAAAGAGAAGGAAAACCCCCTTGACCTCTCCCCAGACACAATAGCTCCCTGTGAAATAAAAACAAAATAAAAATAACTCATAGGGGGAAAAAATAACTTAATTTGACTTTCCTTTCTGCTTTTGGTAAGTGTACACACACGCTCACACATACATATACATACAATTGGCAGCCTCCCTCTGTCACAGTCATCTTAAACTTTTCTAGACTTGACCCATTCAGCAGCAAAGCTTATGCAAAATGCAATTAAAAAAAAAAAAAAATCAAGGGAAACTACAGCAGCAAAAAGTGCACTCTTGGCTGAAGCCACAAAAGAACAATTCCTGGTGAGAGCCGTTGTCATCTGTTTTGCATACTCCTTATTTTGCTCTTAATTGGTATTATATGGAAACTTATCTACAAGGCCATGGGAACCAAAAAGCATCCCTTATCCCCTCTTTCTTTGAACAAGCAGAGCCCAATTAAAGCACAATTATCTCTCTTCTGCTATTAGCATCCTCCAGCAACAGAAAGACACAGATAGGAGAAAAGCATTTTTAATCTGAGAGCAGTCACCTTTTCTAATGAAAATTTTTGTAAAGTTTATAAAGAAAATAAAGGAGACACAAGTGGTGCAGGCTTTGGTGAGCTAAAGGGCAGTGTGGGCTTTTTTTAATATTTGATCTGGATTTCCAGATGATTTTCTAAATAGATTTATTTTCACCAGGGAGTAACTGACCTAAGACTCAAAATGCACTCATAGTGTTTGGAGGAAAGCCTGGAAAAATAAAGGAGATGGCCAAAGAAAAAGAGGAAAAATAGACACAGGTGTCTTCCCAGAAAGTCCAAGCTGTCTCAGAAAACCATGAAATTGACAATTCCTCTGGCATGACTATGGAAAAACATCTCAGGGGAAAACAAACAACCATTTTTCAAACTGAAGCCTAGAGTCAATTCCTAAATCCATATCCTGCTTCTTAATATTGCAAAGCTATAGCCTGCACATGATTTCCTGCAATCCTGACACGGATGGTCAGCACTCCAACATGATCACGACTCGGAAACGGTTCCAGTCACAGGATTTGTGTGTTTTTTGGACACAACCTTTGAGGTGTCCTTGGAGAATGAACACCCACCACTGTTCTCAGTTACATATGTGCCTGGCTGTGACAGACTTCCAAGATAGCTCTGCATACCTTCCTTATCAGAAGCCACCCCAAGTTAGCAAACATTTGCACTACCATTCATCCTGTCTCAGCAGCAGCTACTAAGAATATGTGTGTCAGGACACGTCATGAATTTCATCACTTCAGCAAGTCATGCCATCACAAAGCAATTTGTGTCCTAGTTGATTCCCTCAGTTTTCCCCTGGATGACAACTAGGCTTTAAAATACCGAGAAAAGAAACAAACAAGTAAAGTTATTTTCTCCTTTTTTTTTTTTTTTTTTTTTTTTTCCTTTCCCCNAGATTTTTCTTTTTTTTTTTTTTTTTTTTTTTTCTCCTTTCCCCTTTGGGATAGTCCTCTGCTTTATTTCCAACAGGTCCAGTTCATGTATTTTGTTGAAGAAGAATCCAGTATGTCCAGGCAGAAAGCAGAATTCTCCTGTTAGTGGTGCCCCAGAGGCACCTGTCTGCTGCCCCAAGGTCTTGTCAGCAAATCTTAATGTAAACATTTTAAGGAATTTCAGTTTTATGTTCATTTCATGTTGAATGCTTGTGAATTGATTTAATTTCCCAGGCAAGTTAACAGAATAATGCCTGGGAGGATGGTTTTTAGGATGCCATCAGCTCTTTGAACCCCTACAGCAGATCTCCTGCTTTCTTCTCTGGAGAATGCAATGTTGCAGCTACATGGCTCTCCTGTCCAAAGAGAAAACCATGTCAGTGCACATGTGCTGTTTGCTTTTGTCATGGCACACATGGGTTTTGCTTTTACCATGGTTGGCCAGTGCAGTGGGAGGGAGAGAGATAGTGTTCCTTCTCCAAGGGCCAATGGAACAGAGGTGGCTGCTGTAGACTCTTTCCATAAGCAGGGCAATTGAAAACAGGGAAAACAGTTCTGCCAGTGGATTCCCAGACTAAATGGAACTTCTGCTAGTTGAGTGCGTGTGTAAATAGATGACCAAGGAATGGTAAAGAATTGGTTAAAGATATCAGAAAGATCAAACAAGGGGCAACAATGTGAAAATTATGCCACTGCATTTAACTACAAGAATAAAAAACTTTCCCCTGTGCCCTACCACCATGTGAATACCCAGAGGCTCTGTGAGAGCAGTGGTGCAGGATGAGCAAATCCCTGTCTTCCAGCATAAAGATGAAACCTGCAGGGAGACAGCTGCAGTGGAAAGGATTGAAATTAATGTCAAGCAATAGATGAGATTTTGGCAGAGATTTTGATGAGATTTATTGCTGCAAATGTTTTCCTTGGCAAATGTCACATCATTAAAATGCAAAAAAACACCCTCAATAGAATAAAGAAAATAAAGAGAAACTCAAAAACACTGTCCTGATAAATGGCAGCTTGAAACTCAGTCCTCAGGCTCTCAGGGTCAAAGATAGTCTTCTCCATAAGGAAGTGTCCAGGAGAAGTGTTAAGATATCCTTTCAGGTCCTTTCATCTCATCAGGTCCATCACCTGAGACTCCAGAGCACATGTTTTATGGACATCAAGGATATTTTGCCAACATCTTTCAGGGTGTGACTGAGTCTAACTGGGAACAGCCCTTGGAGCAAATTCTGCAGCTGAGCACTTCCCAGCACAGCTGCATCATTTGTACACAGTGTAATATGGGTGAATTAGGATCCTGTAAATATAAACAGCATATTTGGAATTTGCCTGTAGAAGAAGCTCCTTGGGGTGCCTCTTCTGTGCTGTCCTTGATGGGACAGCCAGAAGAATTATTCCTTAAACCTGGTAATTACATGTGCAAGTAGCAGCTCCCAGCAGAAAGTGAGGATTGCAGGTGAATTGTGTGTTTGCCTCAAACAGGACAGCAACTCTGCATGAGGTTGGCCAAGCTAATTTTTATTTTCCCAGAAGGACTAAATGCTCTGTAGGTCTGAATGCATGCCTCAGGCATGCATCTGCCTGCCCCTCCCCATAAGTACCTTGCATTTAGCAATCCTTGAAGAAAACAAATTGTTTTCATTATGCAGGGATGAACAATCCTCCTTGACCCAGATGTCCAGCTCAGAAAAATATTTCTCCAGCCTTCGGATTCTCTATTCTTGGACTACAGTTCTCATAAGCACTTGTATTTGTTGATCCAGCTAGATTTGGAAGGTCTTTGTGAACATGGTCACATGGAACTTGTCTTTTCTGAGCTGGTCTGTAATTCAGAGGTGCTGATACCTCCATTAAAACCCAGGGTAGTTATCTTTACCAACAATACCATACTAGGTTAATATACTGGCAATATATTAACAGTGAAAGAGTTATCTATACACATATTATTTATATATATTGGTAATACTACTAGCACTACACATGTTCAGGATATTAGTTTCAGCTTAGTCAGATTCGTCCATTCCTGCTAACAGGTTCAGTGTGATAAAATAAAGAACTTATTTCTCTGCCTAGACCAGGTAAGAGCTGTGTCTGCTTGGCATCCAGCACAAGAACATATATTATTTAAAAATTTAGCAATAGAGCAAAAAAAGAGACTTCTTTACTTCTAAGGCACTAAACCTTACCAAATTCATGACTGTCCATTATTATCACTGGTAACACTATGCTGGTATTACAAAATGGAATCAGGGAAGAATCTCACCTGCAGAAGTATATTTTAAATTGCCTTCTGTATTTAAGCCTGTCCTTCAATTTAGGGCTTAATAGGACTCCTAACAGGAGCTAAAACACATGCTGAACAGTTTTGCAGCAACAGTACTCAAGGGTGCCTTCTTGTACCAGGTGAAGACAGATCCTGAAACTCACTTTCATTTGTTTTTCCATACTTCTATTGTTTGGATTATCCTGTTGCATGAGAAATGAATGCCCCTACTCACCTTGTTGTTTGTTTTGCCTGATGACATGCAGGAGCTTCTTAACCCCAGTGAGAATGCACACAAAATACAAATTTCCCCAGCAGCAGAGTTGGGGCAGTCAGACACAGTTACAAAACTAGCATTAAAATGAGATGAAAAAGTTCTGCTTTTTCATACAGAAACATTTCATGCTCTCCTGCAAAATGGAAAGTATGCTTATGTGCCCCAAAGCAAATTTTGCTGCCTCACCCCACTGTCACCTCACCCTACAAGTCAATGTCTAATTAGAATCTGTAAATTAAAACAAGCCTAGCTTGGGACAGCCAGAACATTTGAAAGCTTTGCCATGAACAAAGTGAGTTTACCTCTGCTAACATGAGTGAGCAAAAGCATCTTCCAGTGCCTAAAGGGGCTACAGGAGGATTGGAGAACAACTTTTGACAAGGGTGTGCAGGGACAGGACAAGGGGAAATAGTTCAAACTGATAGAGGGCAGGGTGAGATTAGGTATCAGAAAGAAATCTTTCACTATGAGAGTAGTGAGGCACTAGCAGAGGCTGTGTAGAGAAGATGTCGCTCCTCCATCCCTGGAGGTGTTGAAGACCAGGCTGGATGGGGCTTTGAGTCACTTGGTCTAGTGGAAGGTGTCCCAGCCCATGGCACAATGATTGGAACTAGACAGTCTTCATGGTCCCTTCCAACCCAAACCATTCTGTTAGTCTATGATTTTATGGTTTTATGAAAAGAAAACTGGGATGAAAATCCCTGGATGCATAGTTGCCTTGAGGCCACACTAAGTCAGCTCTCTGTATCATGGCTGTGGCTGACAAATAAGGGCTTGCACACAGCCCCCAGGGGTGGCACCACAGGCTGTGCTGCTCAGTCAGGGCTGCAAAGTAAGAGGTGTCAAAGAGCTTTGGCCATGGCACAGGGGTTCTGAGCTGCTCTAGGACAATAGCACAGTGTTTATAGGAGCTACACATCTGCTCCTGTAAGGGGAAGATACACAGGCATGGAGAGGGAACTGAGGATGCACAGCTCCCACTGAGGCATCTGTGCTGTTCACAGTCACTGGCTGTGACTGCAGCACACACAAGCTGTGTGGGCCTCGTGCATGGCACTGTTAGATAGGTCTATAAAGTGCATTATGAGATCCTCCAGGGATACACAAAGAAACCCTGAGTGAAACTCTGTATGATCTTAAAAGCAGCAAAACTGCCAGAGCATCAGGATGGCTCAGCCTGTTCATGGAGGTGGGGGGTATGGCTAAAAGCTGCTGCACTGTGCAGGCTGTGGGTTAAACCTATGTCATTAATGCTCTCCACGTGGCACGTGGCACGTGGCACGTGATTTTCAGAAGGAAAATTCTATGATATTTTGGTGTGTTTGTTAAACCTACAAGGAGATGAGCAGTAAGTATCCCTAGGGAAAGATTTCCCTGAGATACACCATATCTGCAGGTAAAGGCGGTTCCACTGCTATGAAGTTGCCTCTTTTTCCAAACAGTGTAATGATGGGATCTTTGTTATTGCATTGCTGTTGTGTATCAGTTCTTTGGAGGGTGTGAGATCACATCTCCTGCATGTCACAACAGGAGGAAAAAAAATGGACTGAAAATAGATTTCTGCAGCAAAGCAAAAGAAAAGCAAAATCTCATGTGTCCAAGAAACACATCTGCAATTCACTTGCAAACCTAAACAGGGAGAAAATAATTGACAGACAATGTATAAACACTCTTTGTAATAAACTTTGGAGTTCAAACTGGTTTCTATAGCCACCCCCCACCTGATGCATACTCCACAGCCAGGTTGCTAATTACAGCCTTCCTGTTGTTTTCCAGTTCCTCCTCTGCTAAATAATGGGAGGAGAAAGGATTAGGGAAACTGATGCACTTGACAGCAAAAATAAATAAGAAAATGAATGCATAGCTAACTAAATAAATAATTAATCTAGTAGTCTCCAAGACAAGGCTATTCTATCATACCTCTGGTACCTTGAGCCAAACTTCAAGGGCTATTCAAGAAAAATGATGATCTGGCACCACAGAGAATAAGACATAAGTATCAATTAATGCTTAATTAACACTGCATGACATTGATTTGAATAAATAGAACCTTTTAGAAGGATGTCTCTCTGTACTGTGGGTTGAAACAAGATGCCTTGTGGGAAGAATGAGAAGCTCCCTAGTATTATGTAACATCTCTATAGTTATAGCACCTGGAGGCTTTGAGTGTATCACGAGCCCAACGTGTTAGATGCTGTATAAATATACAGTTGCTAAAGATGCTTATCTTGGATTTGTAGTGTAAACAAGAAGATATGCCACACAGTTCTGGTGACAGGTTGATCAAGGCTAAGAAGACAGAGGACCTAAGGAAATTTGAAAAGACATACACATTATCTAGCAGTTTCTAATTTGTTGGGACAAGTGGATTTTTACAAAAACTTATTCACAAAACTTTAGCCATATAAAATGCTTGCAAAAGTCCCTGAATACATAAGAGTTGCCTTATGGTGCTTAACAGGAAAATAGAAAGGAAAAGAGAGCACAGGTTGTAGCAGAATAGCACTACAGCCAACAACAACAGTGTTTTCAAACTCAGTACCAAATGCCAACTACCTAACACCATCTTTCCTCACCTGAGTGAGAGCAGTCTGATCAGCAATGAGCTACAGTTTCCACTGAGAGCTGTAAGAGGACAGCAGCTCCAAAAATCATCCTGTTTCCAGATCAATGTTGGCTACTCCTGAGAAATACTCTATATACCCTGAGGCATGTTGTTACTTTTAATGAGACAGTAAAATAACAGACTCTCTTATTTGTACTGTTCATATTCATCTTCTGTGTGCATTGAAGAGGGACACAGAGGTGTTTAGAGGGCTGGGGCCCTTCTCCTGTGGAGACAGGCTGATGGAGTTGGGGTTGATCAACCTGGAGAAGAGAAGGCTGCAGGGAGATCTTGAAGCCCCTTCCAGAACCTAAAGAGGGCTACAAGAGAGCTGGAAGAGGGACTTTTGACAATGGCATGGAAGGATAGGACAAGAGGGAATGGCTTCAGACTGACAGAGGTCAGGTTTAAAACGGGTATTAGGAAAAAAATATTTCCTGTGAGGGCAGTAGGGCACTCCCACAAATTGCCTGGAGAAGCTGTGACTACTCCATCATTGGAAGCATTCAAGGCCAGGTTGGATGGGGCTTTGATCAGCCCGGTCTAGTGAAAAGTGTCCTTGCCCATGGAAGGAGGTTTGGAATGAGATGAACTTTGAGATTCTTCCCAACCCCAAACATTCTGTAATTCCAAGACCTCACAGATGGTATTGGGCCAGCCAGCATGGCATACCTGGGAAGCAACTCTGGACAGACCTCTTGAGGGGAAAATGTGCTGCATAGCTGGCATGACTGACTCCACTACCCAGTTGGACATAACTGGGGAAAAATTCTGTGATTCCATGGGAAATAACTGATTTGGATTTCATTATTGACTCTTTGACCTTATGTTACTACTCAAATCTCCTGGTGGCAAAAATGTTATCAAATGCATCATGGTTGTGAAAAACTGCATTTTGCAATAAGTAGCATTTTGTAATGCAAAAGTCTTCAGATTATATTGACAAGTATGAATTCACCTTCAGTACAAAGCTATTTAGACATGTTCTCTGAAATTCTTGTCTCTTAATAGAAAGTTTGTCATGTGCAGCGACTGCCAGCAATCTGAGCAGTTTCACTTTAGAGATTTCCTCCTCTTCTCCTTACTCCCCTCAGTTTTCTGTCACCTCATTATATTGTTACCACTTACTATGAAACCTTGACTTTGAAAGTATTTTTTTGGTTTTTCTTTTTCTTTTTCGCTTTTTCTTTCTCTTTCTCTCTTTGTTTTTTATAACTAGTCTTTATCTTGCAGTGAGATCTTTCTCAGGGGTTAACTTTTTGAACTCTTGCTACAGACACAATATTTCAGCTCACACCAGCCCTAATACTTCCCTGCCCATGGCACGGGGAGTTGGAATGAAATTATATTTATGGTCTCTTCCAACTCAAACCTTCCTATGATTCTAAGATTACGGGGGAAAAAAAAAAAAAGCAATTTAATTCCTTATAGGAGTAAGTGGTTTCTTCCTAAGGAGTAAAGAACAAAATCCAGGACATGACTTGCAGGCAGAATTTTCATACTTTGGGAACTGCCTCTTCTTTCTTATGCCAGTATCTGTGTAGTGCTGGCGATTAAAGCACTGGTGTTCACTAATCACTTTCATTCTGCCTCACAAGTACACATAATTCTGCATCAATTTCATTTAAATATCACTTTATATTCATGGCTCTGACTTTTAGAACTCCTCCTACTGTACTCGTAGTTTTAATATTAGCAGACATTTCTTTTTCTCCATTCATCACTCATGTCAAGACTTCCCAGGCTGAGGTGAACATTTGCTGCTTCTTTATATGGCAGAAGCCATAGGTGCCCCAGCCCTTCACTTCTAGGTGAAAAGTTCTTAAAGATCATCCCTCAGCAACATTCTCTAAGAAAGTGTGTTTTGATTTGAAAGGTAACTAGACAATCTCCTCTGGCCCTGCCAGGCTCAAATATTCTAAGATTCTTTGATTCATGCCTCTGCACCTCTACTATTTCCTTGTAATTTTCTGTGTGCTGAACAGTCCCAGCTTGCTTTCCTTCCATTTGAGATGGCCCAGCAATGATGTCCAGCAACTTTCCCTCTTGTTCACTGAGGACAATGCCACCATCCTGTCACATGCCTGTAACCTTGATATCATCTTCAACTCATATTCCTCTCCCAGATGCCACTTCCCAGTTACATTGAAGCTACACGCACATTCAACGTATGTAAATTTGCCCTGATGATATTCCCTGGATATAAAGGCCATTTTTCCAGATACAGCATTGATTTTGCTTCTCCATTTCTATCAAAACTAGGCTGTCTGCATCCAATCAACCCATGCAGGTATTTTCCATAGTCTATGCACTGGATTTTCAAACGAGTGCTTTAGTATTTTCTTTCATGCTGGTCTCCATAAACACATACAAAATTACTTTGCTACTGCCTTTCTTTCTCTGTAGCAACATCCAAAATTCTCTGACAAGGACTAGGTTGCAGGTGTGCTATTAGCATTGCCTATCATACTGACTAGCATTTTCTTATTACATCCATGGGTCTCCTCTGTCTGTCACTATCCACGGCCTCTTGATTTCTACTAAGATGTAAGTAATTTCATGCAGAGAATGTCTGTGTTTCTAGAGTGCCTGGCACAGCAGAAATGAATCCATGACTGAGACCGTGATGCAAATTATCCTTGTCAGTAACAAAAATAGACATGGGTCAATAATAGACAAGTTCTAGAGAAATTAGAGAAATTCCTCATGAATCCAATGAGAGAAATCTGCTCGAGAAACACTACAACTATCATAATTTTATTTTAAACAACAAAACCTAATTAAAACATCCTAGGTACTCAAATTAGTACTCACTTTTTGTAGTTACCTTCTTAGAAATGTCTAGGAACAATCCATCAAATGCTTCTTGTAGGATACTGTTCTAACCTAGACATGTGTTACTCTCAGTCTACCTGAAAAATACAGAGACATAAAAAAAATCAGTGATTTGTTCAGTGATTTTTAAGTTATTTGCTATAGAAAAATAAATTAAAAACAACTGCTTACTGTTATATGGGGTATCTAAAACAGTCATCTATACATATACATATACATCTATACATATATAGATGTATACACCTATACATCTATACATACAACTCCTTCTGTAATATCACATCAGCACTACCAGGGTATGCTTAGTCATCTCATAGAAAGAAATGCATCTGTTAAATACAAACTAAGGTTTTCTGTACAGCACTCAGAATTATCCTTGACCAACTGTGCAAACACCTATCCCTTTGCCAAAAGAGTAAATAATTCATCAATTCCTCTATTGTAGGTTCAAGGGTCTCCAGTTAACACAGTAGTTGTTCCTTTCCTCTTCTGTGTTTTTGCATGCTTCAGAAGGTAAAAATAAAAAGATTTCTTTTTATTTAGGTGGTTATCCCATACATCTCCTTTCTTAAGTCTTCTTCCTTTGTTAGAGAGAAATTACTGAGATTTTCCAGAGATGCCTCTTGCTGTTTCCACTCACATCAGTGAATTATATCCTATCTGAGTTGTGTGTGCCATCGAAGAGCCCCAATTTAACAATGCACGTGTCACAAACCTATCACACTACAAGCAGGAGGTTCAAAGAAAGTGTATAACAACACTGGGGCTCCTCTTCTGCCTCTCATTAGCTAATTAGTCTCAAGCCACTTTACTTAGGTCCTTTCCTTGTCGCAGGGAGACAAAGTCCTGTATAGACTGGGAAGGTGGACAACACAGCAAGAGGGTATGTGTAGTTTCACCGAAAGCCACATTTGCCAGACCCATCATCTCTCCCAGGCTATCCACTTTGTTAGATATGCATCTGTTTTACATTCACTCTGGTGCACAAGATCTTGAAGAACTGGGGGGGTGGAAAATTAAAAAGCTGAGTGATATCATAGCATACTGTTAGAGAAGTGGGATTCCATGTCTTTCCTTGGCAACTTCTTTCTGCATATACGGTCCAAAACTACATTGACCTTTCAATGTTGCCAATTGCAAATTAATTTTGAATCTAAGCTGTCTACTGAAGAGGTGCAAAGGTCACCTTTAAATAGCTGCTCTGCTACATTGCCCTTTACTCCATGGTCCACATCCTTTGTCTTCCTCCTATCAATTCTGCTTCTTCAAGAACACTCCTTGCTGCTGATTGTGTCCTCAAACAGATTATTTCTCCTCCACATGCGCTTTTCAAAGCTGCATCTC
The DNA here is from genome assembly GCA_013400435.1 of Pycnonotus jocosus. NCBI lineage: Eukaryota > Metazoa > Chordata > Aves > Passeriformes > Pycnonotidae > Pycnonotus > Pycnonotus jocosus. Next base: position 643,327 of record VWYP01013420.1, read on the forward strand.
ATTTTGTCATTTCCTGACTAAGGTTTCTAGTCTCTCTATCTTTGCTGATTTATGCAGTGCCTCCCAATTTGGATCATTTGTGATTTTAATTAACATGTACTCTTCTCCTGTCTTCTGGCTAATGAATGAAGATATTTAAAGAAGACTGGACTCAGGACTGCTCCCTGATGTTCCCTTACCAGAAAACTCATATGATTCAACACATTTTCATTTATTATCTCACTTTGCTAATGGCCCTGTGGATGGTTTTTAATCAACATCACAGGGTCCTTATCTAAGCCAATCTGAATTAATTTTGTGAGTATCCTCTCTTGCTGATGCTCACTTCCAATAGGCAGAAAACAAAAGCAGAAGAGGCCATCACTCAACAGAATGCTTTTCTATGAGACCTGGAAATGAGGAGGTAGTGAGAATAAATTGTTCACTTTCTTCTTTCAGAACTCTGGTAGACTTAGGATCTCCCATTACCATAATACCTATACTCCTCCTGATTTTCAATACATGTATTTTAAAACTGTTTTTTTAAGGCAAGGAAGTGTTATTATTCCCACTTTAGAGAATAAGCTCCAGCACAGAAAATATAAGGAGGTGGTCTGCTCTGCTCCTTTAGCAATCATGGTTGGAAACTGAAGGTTTAAGGTTGCTCTTGCATCTACACCTGTCTTCTGGAAGTTACTGCGACATGCCTACCTGTGTATCTCTGGCATGACCCATCAAATACACCATCAAAGTGAATTCACCTCTTAAACAAAAAAACGCAACCAACCAACAAACCAACCCCAACCCAACCAAAACACCCCAAACCCCTAAATGTCAGTACATCCATATTGATATCATGAGCAGAATGCCACTTTGAAAGAACGGGCCCAAATAATCTAAAGTGACTTAGAAAAGATGAGACTCAGGTACTTAGAACACATAACTGCCTAATCTAGACCACAGGATACAGAGTAAGTCTTACAGCAGTATCTGTTGGATCTGGTCCTTAAAGTTATTTGGGCATCTCCTTCTCTCTCAGCTGGGTTTTGAGATATTTCTGAAGTTCTGGAGCAAAGTGTTTTCTCTGATGTTACACAGAATGTTTATACTGGATTTGAATCCAGATCCACAAAGTCTAAAATGTGGTCCCCACCTAAGACCTTCTCCCCTTTTCTACCAAGAGGATAATTATGTCATGTGATGGACATTTCAGCTCCAGTTACAGCTCTATATTCCCCAAAAAGTAGCATCCCACTGACTACATCCACAACATCCTCCACAGTCACCTCCTGACAAACAGTTTTAATATGGTAGTTACATTTCTTTTGGATTAAAATTAAACACACCTTTCTGCTACAGGAAAAAGGCATTTATAGCATGGACTTATTTATGTGGGTAATTTATTTTCTGAAATATTGATGTTTCTGAATGAACTCTGAATTATTTTCAAAAACTTCAAGTTTATGTGTTTTTTAATAAAAGCCAGCAGGATTTTTTAAAACATTGCTATTATCCCCTCTTCCCTCCCACCCTTTTCATAAATAAAAACCCGTGGGGAAAAAAACAAACAAACAAAACCCTACCACCCCCCTTAAAAAAAAAAAAAAAAAAGGAAAGGAAGAAAAAGGATGAAAATGAAAGGGACTGAGTATTTCCAGAAGCATCAGCAATCATAAAGAGACTAATCACAAGTTAAGAAATAATCTAAGGGAACACAGAGGGAGGTAACAATATGAAGAAGACAATTTAGAAAATACTGGGAGAAGCAAAATTTATAAATACTCATTATATCTTTTAAACACATGTCCAAATTATTATGTGTTCTTGCTTCTTCCTTTCCCATTAATATATTCAGTGCAAAAAGATATGTAGGATAAAATATTGTCACCAATATTCTCTTCATATTAGGAAATAATTGCACAGTTTTTTCACTCCAAACTTTTAAACATGGCCCAGTTGGAAATGAATTGCCTTTGACTTGCTAAAAATAAGCATAAGAAACTTAATCTAAGTCCATCCCCAGTGCAATTTATACTCTACACCACTTCTGTAAAGTGTAATTAACAGTGTATTGCTATAATTTATTATTGGTTTAAAAAGCCTGAAAATCAGATCCTTACAGCAAAATGGGAAAACGGGAAGCTATATGCCAGGCATATTATTCTAGCTTATATTAATTCAGTTATTTTACCTTTGGTGCACATCCATCTATCCATACAACGTGAATGCTCCATTGAGAATGATGCTGAGTACTGAACTTTTGGTTCAATATGAAATATGAACTCTGAAGCATAGCTACAATAATACTTCCATTTGCATTATTATGATTAACATTCCTCTGAATAGGAAGCATCCAGTAATATTAATTGCAGAAATAGTGAGATTCCAATTGTCATAAATCATTGTGCAGTGTAAAGCAAGCTCTCAGAAAACAACATAGAAAAACTCTTTTTTTGTTTGTTTTTTTTTTTCTTCTGAGTTCACTTCAACCTCATTTTCACCAGGCTTTTTCATCTGTGTCCATTTACAAGACAGTAGTTATGCTTTTCTCTTGATTAGCAGATTCTTTTCAGTAAAGTAACAAACAGCTTCCACATGAAAGGTTGAATCCAACAGAGCATGTTTTTTCACATTAAAGACCTAGCATTCACCCACAGTTAGTTTATCACAGAGATACTTCCTGTCTCACAGGAAGGAGAGTGGCCTTGAAGCCAATGTTCTTGGTCTGATCAGAAGTTTTCTGCACAACAGTTGAAATGAATGCCTTTTCAAAGATGGTGATTGCTGAATTCATCTAATAAGTGAAAATATGGAAGGGGAAAGGTACACAGTTTCTCTATTAAAGCACAGGGAGACATTTTGCCTTATTTGAAACAATACCATCAGTAAATCTGCACAATCTTACTGAAATTTTATTTATATTTATATATTTGTATCAAGTCAACATTTCCCCTTCACTGCCATTTCTTCCCTCCACAGTTAGCAAAACTGTCAATATTCATTGATTCATCAAAGCAAGCAACTCTGACATTTGGTGCATCAGCTTTCATTTGCAACAGGCATATGATGCAATGATTTATTTTGATGTATTACACTGTGCCTTAAAGAGCATCCAAAAATAAAAATGCTTTCATTAGAAGTGTTGTGAAAACAAGGCATCTGCATCAGGGACCTCACACAAAGAAAGAAAAATTTCTTGCCACCTGCACTCTTTAGTCCAGACTTTTGATGGCTGGATTGCTTTGGAGTTTGCTTGCTTGGGGATTTTTCAGATATGTTGTTTCCAAATGTTTCATATACTCAAAAAGCAACTGAGGGGTCTAAAGAGTGCGCAGAGCTGGAAAGAGCAAAGCTTTTCCTAGCTGGTGTCCTGCTTTGATTAACTCACAGTAGGTGAGATGCCCCTGAATTACTGTGGCATCAACTGAGTTCCTAATGACAGTGCCCACCTCGCAAGAAAACACCTTTCCTGAGATGGCAATTAGTGCTGACCTCAAAGACATGAAAAATGGTCATAGATGGCCTGGCTGCCCGACTGCCAGCAGGAGGGTGAGCAAAGATCATGGACATTTCCTCACCAAGGACATTGATACTAACTGGCATTTCTGGCCAAGAATATTTTAGTTCCCATCTTTGGTCCTGATTGGAGGACCCACAAGGCAGTTATACATCTTCAGGTAGGACACATGTTCCAACTGCAAATAATTCTTTTAGCAGACATTAAGCACAAGTTTAAGTCTCACTGGGGACTGCAGAGCTTCAACATGTGCTTGAAGTCAAGTGTTCCCTCAGAGGGCTGTGGCTGAATGGGGACAGTCTAATGAGCTGGAGACACTTAGGACCAGGATTAAATACATACATGCCTACATATACCGGTCTCTGCTGCTTCTGATTGTGTCTGTGCTGCACATTTCTCTCCAGCTCCTTTTCCATTATCGTCCTGTTCTGTAAGCGATGACACTGACACGGCGACTAAGTGGAGCGAGGCAGGAAGCGGAGACAGCACACACAGAAATGAGCTGAAAATCATCCTCCCAAATGAAGCCCTGCTCACAGGACAACATCTCATTATTTTGTTCCCCCATGGAGAACAGAAAGGCACGGCTGATGTGTTTGGAGATCATAGGCATGTTCCAGAAGGCAGCAAATGAAAGCAGAAGAGAGTCTATTTGGGTTATGCAGAGCCAAAGCACGCCTTTCTGTAAGATGTCATTTTGCTCTGCAGTGACTGAAGCCCAAACCACCACCACAGCCTTTTCACTCTCTACAACTCCCTGAAAGGAGGTTTTAGCAACGTGTGGACTGGTCTCTTCTCCCAGGTAACAAGCAACAACAGGATAAGAGGAAATGGCCTCAAATTGTGCAAGGGGAGATTTAGATTGAATATCAGGGAAAATCTCTTCACTGAAAGAGTTGTCAGGCACCAGAACAAGCTGCCCAGGGAAGTGGGCAATTTTTGACTTCATCAGCCAGAAAGGTGCCCAGTGGAGTGAGTGTTTTGCACATGCCAGTCTGTTCCAGTTCTGTTGCAAGGGCCATTTCACTGTATTTTGTCTCCTACATTTTCTTTCTTTGGTTGGGTTTTTTTAGTTTTTGTGGGTTTTTTCCTTTAAGAAGGGTGAAGCTGTTTTTTAAGTGGCTTATAGAGCAGGTTAAAAAAAGGTTGCACAGTGGAGGCTTCTCAGAATTAAGATAATTTTCTCGGTGTGTAGTAATTTCAAGTGAAAAATTGGATTTCTAGGAAATGATAGCACAAGTAAAGGATGCAGAATGCCTCCCAGAAGAATTACATTTTAATGTTCATCAATGAATCGCAGTGCTGTGCTCTTTGCATACCAAGCTCTTCTTTCTCACTTGTTACAAGATCACCAGATAGACTTTGTGTGAAAAAATAACTTTCATGTTCTACTTTTAACTGTGCCATACTTAAGTCTGATTTGCTTGCATACGCTTTGGTCATCAGAGATGTATCTCAGCTAACTTCAGACATCTGCATTATGGAAGTTAAAGAGCTATCAGCCTAGACTAAGTTACATGTCTAGTTTTAGTTGAATGAGTTACCAGTCAGTGAGTCTCACCCCAAGCTATGTTTTCTCAGTGCAAATGAGTAACCACTCCACCAGTTGTTAATTTTAATGTTGCACTGGTAAAGGCTGAACAGCATTTCAGTAATGACGCTGTTCAAAATACTGCAATACATCACAATAACAAATTTGGTAAATAACTTATTTTATCGAGCCAAGAGAACTCAACGACAAAATATCCTGTTCTGGCCAACTGGAGCAAAGAAACAGGGTATTTCCATTAGCCTGCAAAGTTGCAACCTTAATTGAGCTGCTTCTGTTGTGGGAGATCCACTCATTGAACTTAGATTTCAGACAAAGACATTGTATCAAAAGGCAATAACTTCTCTCTCACAGAAAAATCAGTCCTCTCTACTTGCAGAGTTTAAGATTAACACACCCACACTATAAGGCACTGGAACAGGCTCTCCAGGGAAGTTGTGCATTCTTCCGCCTTGGAAGTCTTCTGAGCCGAACTGGAAGGGGCTCTGAGCAACCTGATCTAGGGGAAGGTGTCCCTGTCATGGCAGGGAGGTTGGAACTAGACAATCTTTATGGCTCCTTCCAACCCCAAACATTTTAAGATTCAATAGCCATCTGATCAAAGCTTGCAAACATTTTAAAAAGCCATCCTTCTTGCACATATGAAACCTTTTCTGGATCTGGATTCTGCAAAATTTGCTTTGACATGCTCATAATCCATATAGTAAAATTCAAAGCATTAAAATATGCCTTTTGTGCAATAGCATCGCCAAAATAAATATTTTCCTGGTCTACTGTGGAAAAAAATGCCTTCTTTGGCTTCTGGATCAGTTTTTTAGCTACCCCTTTATCTGTGGGAAAAATATTTTTTCTGCTGAGTTCATTTAATAAGTAAAAACATTTCTTCTGGCCTATTTGAACTGCATATTTAAAATGTCATTGTAAAAGAAAGAGTTTTTGTATTGCCTAGAAAAGTATCACAGTATGCTGCCCAGCTCACAACAGATGTTTCTGTAATTGTTCCTTGATTCTGTAGCAGCTTCAGGTTTTTCAGCAGAGCCTTGACCAGCAATAAAACGTAATTTGACCATCAATACACTTTTCGTTAAAGCTGTTAAATGGAAGGAATAGTCTTCTCCTTTATCCATTGCTGATCTAATCCAAAACCCTTACAAAGCTTTCAAAGGATCAGTAATTGCTGCCGCTGGTTTTTTGCCAGTGGGTAGGTAAGCTGACATTGAGAAGTTTAGAGGAGCACAGCTATTGAGCTCAAGGATGGAAAACTTGACCCTAATAAAGGCTGGAAATTGAGGACTAAGTTAAATGGACCTCACGTTTCTTGTAAACCATGAATATTCCTGCATCTCACCTTACAGATCCAGTCTGGTCATTTTGTTTATACATCTGAACTTTGACATATTCTGCCTTGGAAGTGGTGAGGAGAAGTGAGTCTTCCTTGCTAAGTTTTTATGCAACTTGCCACTGATAGTACTCTCTCCTCAAAAAATCCACTGAAAAATCTGTCTTGGCAAATTTCTTAAGGGTAGAATACAAAATGCCAGACACCAGTGATTAACAAGATGTGCAAAGTGAAAGCTCTCAGTATAACCATTGCATCAAATTAATGATACCTGAAATTGACATTAAATAATATTTGAACTTATTTTTAAAAGCTGTTTTCTCAGAAATTAAAAAATCATGTAGCAGCAGAAGTGGACCAACAGGTAGACTGGATTAGACAGTTCTGCACCACTTTGGGGCCTGAATTTTTTTTTCTGAATCTATTCCTTAATTTGCAGTAGATTTACTGGTCTAAATCAACTGGCTGTTGCATTAGTAAGAACAGTATGACGTGAGCAGAGGGCAAGGACACTGCTCCTGAATCTGAGTGCTTCTGTGTTGGCAGGATGTGCTTCTCACCCTCGTCTCCTCCCTTCCTGGTGGTGTAACACAGCTGGGGAGGGTGTTGAGAATGGGAAACACTTCAGGTGGATCATGTAGGGGCTTCAGATTCCCTCTTCTGGGCCTCTGCCTCCAGCTCAATGTGATCACACCCCAAGACTTGACAGACCCAAAGGGGTATGAGCAGTGGTTGACCCAGGTCTAACCAAGGGTGATTCTGATCCGGAGAAATGTCACCACCTACGTCAGGCATCTTCCAGGCTGGTGGGTCGGACACAACACTTAAGAGAGACCCGCACCTTTCCAAACCAGCAAAGAAAGGCCAGGTTGGATGTCCTGGGACGTCCCAAATGAATCAAACCCTTAATTCACCAGAGAATACATTTGTAGCTGTATCCTCTGCAGCACACAACATGTTATGTCTGCCCCATTGCTGAGTGCTTGGTAGGCTGGTCCTGCTGGCCTTCATGATGAGGCAAATGTAGGCATGCTGTGATGCCCTCTCTGGAAACCATGAAAGATTTTACCTCCTGTATTTAGGCAGCGTATTGACATTTGAATGGCTTTAACAAGGGTCCCCGCTACAAGGGAGCAATCAAGGTTAGAGCCACAGAAAGGTTTTCATTTGTGATGACAGGAGAAGCCTGTGGCCTCTGAATGGCCTTTGCTCCTTACTTTGCCTATTCTGAAAACCCAGGGTGAATAATTTAGATACTTCTGGAAAATCCCAAGAAAGAGGTGGTATTAAAAAAGGTCAAAGCATACACTTTTTTTTTATGTGGCTGGATGTATACACAACATATGCAAATGTATCTACATATGTATACACACACACACACACATATATGCATGTAGTGAAATTTTTTGTTATCAGAAGAACTACAAATAGCCCATGAGGGCTGAACAGCTGGAGCTAGATTGGTATATTGTACTGTACTGTAGTGACTCAGCAGAGGAGTATTTAATTTTCTCCCAGAGCCAAGATGTCTCTCCTTTTCAACTGTAAAGACTGGGGCAGCTGAGCTGCCTTTGTTTTTCACAGACTATCTATGATGATACCTTGTAAGGAAGATGCTGTAGATGAGAATTGCAGCATTTTTCTTAATTTCCCCTAAAATAAATAAAAACTAGGCATTCAGAAGAACTCAAACCTCACAATAATCACACCCAAATAGAAAAATCCCACTGAGTACCTAACTCTGCCAGAAACAATTTCTGTGCCATGAGAAAAGCCCCATCGCTAACCCTGAATTCAGACGTTTCTATTTAGCCCCTTAACAAAACAGGAACACACATTCTGTCCTGTGCTGGGACAGCAAGAAGGAACTTGTTTAATGAGATACCATAACAGCCCCTCCACCTGACTTGTCACAAATATCTTTACAGCTGTGTTTGTACCAGGAAAAATTCATGAATAGTTCACTGAATTTTTATTTTTTTTTTACAAATTTGTACAAAAATAACATTTCTCCTTCTATAGAGAATTTGTAATTTTCTAATGGCTACACCCCCCCTTATCCAGGCTATCTCTCAGGACAATACGTTGTACAAATTACATTAAGTTTTGACTTTAGCTACTCTTCCTAATTTAATTAGCAAGGAGGGTGTCAAGGTAATGTTATCATCTTGAGCAAATTGATGGGATCTTTCCCTACACATTAAAAGTTGAATAAAAGCAGAGGATCCTCAGTATCCCTCTTGCTCAGCTCCCAGGACTATATGCCTTCTGCTGCTGCACAGTGTAGATTGGCATTTTACCTCTTATCAGCAGATCTCCATCATTCTGAATGAGAATGATGATCCTTCAGACCTGGTTTTGTAAAGCAAACCTATATCCATAGGAGCAATTAGTCCCCCGCTGTGAGTTTAGACACGCCAGCTACGCTGCAGCTGCTGTCTGTTGCCAGCACTAAATTTTCCTCAGTAGTGGATCAACGTGTTTAAACACTTTGATCTTCTTTATCTCAGCCAGGAGATTTGAAAGCCTCCTGGTTGAACTAGTTTTCTTTCGGGTGAAACTCCATCTCATCCACCATTTCAGTGCTGACCCGAAACATTTGTGCTTTATTTACTGGAGAGGCATCGTCTTTTGAAATGGCTTCTCACATCCTCTCAGGAAGACTTTTTTTCCATTCCCCCCTAACACTGAGCGTAAGTAACTGTACTTCAAACAGCAGATAAGAGGCACAAAGGGGACTCAGTCTTCTACGCAGCAATTCAGAACCATCTTAATCTCCATCCCACATTTTCTGATTTTCTTTTTAATCTTCCACAGCACAGTGTGCACCAAACACAGCTGAGAACTTGCTATTTAAGCTGCCTTATTACTGTTACGCTACGAAGGCTTAACTCCTGTTTGGAGCAGATGAGCACAAATGAACAAATGCAAGGGAACAGGCATCTTAGATGTGGGTACAGCAGAGCAGATGACGCAAGTTAAGAAATAGTGTCAGATTGAGGTTTATTCTGTTTTCTCACTTCGCAAGGAGCCACAGGTGAACTATTTCAGTGATGTGAAACTGCTGAGCAGGGAAAAGCATGGGGTGACTGTCAGGCTTATTCCTCCAACCACTGCAGAATTTCTGATTTTCCTACCCAAACTAACTCTTTCCCTCTTTGCACACCACAGGGTTGGTACAGCTGTGAACAGGGAATCCAAATCAAATCTCATTAATGAAACTACTTACCTGAGCTTTGGATTATAGACTGATTTGCCACCAAACTGACTAAATTTACTTTCATATAAGATGTTACCTCCTGTGATAAAAACAAGAGTTACATTGCTCGTAAAGCTGATGGAAAGAGGCAAAGAACAAACCTTATTGCAGCTTTCAGTACTTAAAAGTGGCTTACGAGAAAGATGGGGAGAGTCTTGAGTAAGGTCTATAGTTACAGGACAGGGGGTAATGGATCTAAATTAAAAATTGGTAGATTTAGAGTAGGTAGAAAGAAGTTTTTACAGCGAGGGTGGTGAGACACTGGCACAGGTTACCCACACAGGTAGTGGATGCCCCATCCTTAGAAACATTCAAGGTCAGGATGGCAGGGGTCTGACCAACCTGGTCTAGTGGAAGGTGTCCCTGCCCATGGTAGGGAGGTAGAATTAGATGACCATTAAAAGTCCCTTCCAAACCAAACCATTCTGTGATGCAGTGATTCCCAGAGAGCCCAGAGAGTTTCACTGATATTAAAACTTTCTGAATGTTAGGATCATATTAAGACGGCTGTGCTCTTATCAAAATACTTGCTCAGAAATGCAGACAAAGCATTTTCCTTCACTCCAGTATCTGGTGCTGGCAGTGCGTGACACAGAAGTAACAGAATAAATAGAATAAACAGCATAATTAGAGACTTTTCTTTTTTTCATAAGGGCTTACTCCCTAGGCATGATTTTAATACCACAGACAAACAGGGTTGATAGAAAGACAGATAACTGAGTCAAAACCTAGGTGAATTTTGCTTCTACTGATGTTTGAGTGCTCCCACCCTGCACCAGCTGGTTTTATTATGCAGGTGGATGGAATGTGTTCTGCTCCATTTCCAAGGGAGTCACACAAGCCCAGCATAAATCAGTCAGCAAGTACCTTGAACCACACATATTAGGAATGTAAGCAAGAGGAATTCCAAAATGAAGCATGTTTAGACAAAGAGGCAATTATGGAATGGAGAGGAAAGGAGTGTAAAAATTTCATCTGGAGTCAGGGATGGAGCACAGTAGCTCAAGGAGGTGGAAAGTCTGATTCTTTATTTATATAGCCTCATAAATGGGGTGATTTTAATCCCCTGCATATGATATAGCAATATCTATTAGAAGTGAATATCAAAGACTTATTCCCAAGGAGGATTTAGGAGACTGGTCTTATAATACCCACATAGTTCAGTGAGCCATATTCAGGTCTCATTTACAAAGGGTCTGCCCAGGTGTGCTTTTATGGACATTGGAGTTAGGCAGAATGGAGGCAAATGATACATAAATGTCGTGGGTTTGCACTGCAGACATAGGAGGGGTGAACAGAGGGACTCGTGTCGCTGCATGCTGCAAGCTTGACCATAAAAATGCATTCCCAGTGGGTCAGCACCTGTTTAGATAAATGGTTTACTTGAAATACACAAGGCAGGAGAGCTCACTCATTTATCCATATGGCACTAACACGAATTGCCAGCTGTGGCCAGTCGTCCAATATGTTCTCTCTCCATCTATGACATATGAAACCATATGGAATCATCTATCCATTAGGAAGAGATCATTTTCAGACAGGAAGGTTTCCTGACACAATTATTAGCTGTGGCGTTCTTGACCAGGAACAGGCTGAAACAGGCAGGAAACAAAAAGAGGCTTATGTTGTCTTAAAGGGTCATGTGAAGAATTTTCTGTTTTTAAATCATCTTTCAAGCTCTTTTTTTTTTTTTTTTTCTTTTAAAGAGTGCCTTTTATCTCTCAGCTTAATGTCATTTTGCTGCATGAGATGCCTTTCTCTTCACCCATTTCTGCAGCGAGTGATCGTGGCACAGGAGGCTACTGGTTTCCTTGGAGCTTGGGTTTGATTGGGGCCAGCAGGCAGGTACGTGACTTGCTGGAAACAGCCTCCTTTAGGAGTAACTGCTGAACACCCTGTTCAGAAAATAAGCGGTCCCAGAACTGCGACTCAAATGTACTTCCTTCCCAAGTGTCCTTGTCTACAATGTAGACTTTGCTTTGAACCAATGCTAAGCACTGTATATCAGCATAAAATCAAAGGAAAACAGTGTCAAAACAGAGTCACTGGCTGAATTCAATAATATCCTTATTGAGACAGAAAATCCTATTAAGGCAGTTCGCCTGCTCTGAATCTGGAATAACTCAATTACTCTTGATTTGCACCAATGCAAATGAGATGAGAATCTGCCCCCAGAACACTTGCTAGCTATGCTCATTGACATGATCAGAAGTACAGTGTTCCCTATAATCAGCCTTGGTTTACCTCTAATGGATATAAGCAGAGACAAGAGCCTCAGGCATCTCAGGCTGTGGAGTGAATAGCTGATCCCTGTCTGCCTGTAGAGTACGCAGATTATGCATGGAGAATCAGAGAAGCTTATTTTGGAAATTAAGCAGCCCCCAAATGAATCTGAAATCTGGAAATATTTCTTAACAGCAGCACTTAGAGATACAGGGCCTCTCCTCCCATATGCATTGTACCTCGCCTAATCCAGCAGAAACCTTCTGAGTTAAATCAGCATGCAATGAAAATAAGCTCTGACCTGTGGTACAGCCCAGACTATTCACAGAAGAGAAAGATAGCATAATTACTACTAACTTTAAAACTAAATTGGAAGTAAGAAATTCTTTGATCTAGAACCCTGGTACTTGAAACAAAGTTTGGGCCCTTACATCCAGTGATTACAGGCAGACCAGTCTGCAGACAGTTCAAGACTCACTTGTGCCAAGTGCAGACTCAATAGATGATGCCAAACACAGGAAAAAATTTGTAAAATGATTGGTTACTATCTTCTGCTCAACACACCAGGGGCCCATCTCCAGTCCTTTTCTTCCCCTTCCTGTTTTATAGGAGTTGAGGATATAGATCTTTTGAAAGATTTTGGATGAGGGTAACAAATTTTGTGCTGTCCTTCTAACAATGTCATATCATGTATTCTGAAAAAGAGAAAGAGACAGCTGCTTGTGGCACCACCACAGGCCACAGTTAGGGAAGTAAATGGGAAACCAGGATGAAGACAAAGTACATACATCTTTGTAATCTATCTACCTGATGATTATCAGAACACAGTAAAAAAACACCAACCAAGAACCTTTGCAAGCAGTCTAGAAGCTACTCACACCATAACGAGGCAATTTAATGTGCAGTAAGTGGAGGTTTCAGGCAACATTCTCCTGGCTAGATGGCCATATGCAGAAGGTGGCCACAACAAACACAGTAAGTGAGAATTCATATAAAACATTTCAGAGTATCTTAGGTACCTATTTAAAAGCAATACAAAGCACCTGAAGTCAGGAATCTACATCTTCTGCTAGTTAATGCAGAAATTTCCAGGTAAAGTAACATGTACAATTAGTATTTAACTAACAGATGGCATGGATTGCCCAGTAATTGTCCACTTTGCTGATAAAACAAGGAGACAATGACTCAGTCTTGCCTAGAGACAGCACTAACTGGGAAGCAGGATACATGGATTTGTTTTCTGTCTATACAGAACAAGCTCCATACATTAATATTTCCAGGGACATTAGTCCACTGTTTTCCAGTCCTTTTCTGACACTGTAGTTCAGCTAATAAAGGATGTTGTTGACCATCTACTGGTCACAAGCAGTTGTTCCAGCACTTCTCTCTTTTTCCCATGACCAGGGGCACTTTTGTGATGAATCTGATGCTTATGAGATGTTTCTGAATAACTTTTTTCTTTCTGAAGCTACAATAACACTGAGCAGCACTGGCCTAGTGGCATCTCAGGAGGTTTCTAGTATTCCAGCAGTTCAGCTTGAAGGTTGTGATTCCAGGTTTTTTGCAATCACTTACTTATTTTTGTGACATCATGACAATTGTTATCCCACTGATGATTTGCCTTTCTTTGGTCCTTTAACTGCTTATACGTGACATGTCTTCATCATGCATACCTGACGTATTTTAAAACAGCACATGCAAGCATCTCAGCAGAGGAGCAGTTTAGCTCAGTGCCATGTCATGCCATGTCTTAGTAGTTCAGCCCATTGTTTTCCCAGCTTTAAATCCATACCAGCAATTTTCTCACTCATATTTGTCACTCACTGCCAGCTACCAAGTCAACACATCACTTTAGCTCTGACATGTATATCTCTACTTTAGGCGACAATTCGAATCAAAATGCTTCTTAAATCTACTAGTGTAGTGGTTAGGACTATGGAGATCAAAATCAATCAGGAAGTGATAAAACAAGATAATTCCTATGCTTCGATGCATTTTTATGTACAGACAGAGTGTTTAAAACATACAGATACATAGAAATACTCCACATAGCCACCAAAAGTTTATAAACTGGCATTTGCTGCTTTCATAGCTGTATTTGAGCAAAACACTAAAAATTCAGCAACATTTAGAGATTGCTGTTCCAACCTAGTGTATTTGCTGGGAATTGACAGGATTATTTGCTTTGTTCAGTCTTCTTCTGTTTCTACACTCACTACAAACGAGCGCTATGCCATTGGTAACAACCAAAAGGAGTATTCGGAGAACATGGATAGTAACAGAATTTATCTCAAGCACCAAGCTTTGTGGATATATAAAGTATTAACAAAGCCTACATGCTGCTGCACAGACCATGCTACCCATCTTGAGTAATAATCTCTTCCACAAAAAAGTTGCCTTCCCACTTGTAGGAGCAACAAGCTCCTGAGCTGCCCATCAGCCAATTTCAGAGCCACTGCACTAAAATCTGGAGAAAGAGTCACCAGAAGTTGTCTGCTTTAGTATTTGTCACACTCACCCTTAAAAAAAATCCCGCAGGTGCATTTATTCTCACAATTTTTTGAACATCTCTGGTCACAAATGAAAGGCAACTTGCCAAATGTGGCAGAAACTATATCAAACTGTAACAGGACCTGAATTCCTTTTTGTATCTGTTTCATTTAGTGATTGGGAAGAAGATGCCCAATCTACAAGGTGGGTCAGAATGAAAGTGTTCTTTCAGGCTGCAAAACTAAAGATTCCAGCAAGCTACTTTTTGAGAAGCCCCTGGCACTCTTACTCCCCAGAACTGCAAACAAAACAGACCTTTAGGCAGGGTGGGGTCCAGCTAGAATTACCCCTGCTTCTCATTAACTTCAGTAGAGATGCATTGACACTGACATGGAATTAGTGTGAAGAGTAGCTTGTCTCTTACTGCTAAAGGCAAATGCCATCCAGATTCAGGGATGATACCTGCATCTTGTCCATTGCCACTATTCAACAGAATTATGACTCATCTATGCCTCCTCTTCCTTTCTCACTTGTCTACTAAGATGTGATGCCTTCTGGGACAGGGTCTGTCTTACATGCATTTAGCTACAGACTGATGTTGCCTGAAACTACAGCAGCATCTAACTGCTGTGGCTGTATTCAAATACAAATACCCAAAACAACAGCAAAATATCTACACCTACATAATAACTTTTCAGTGTAGGAAGGGGAATAAGCTGCAAAAGTCAAAGGCAGGTCTGCTGTGATGCAGTACTATGGTTTGTAACAGTACAGTTATTTTAGTAGAATATTTATATTCTCAGAAGACATACTGCTAAAAAATTCCAGTCTGTGCTGGAGTAGAATCTCTCACAATGGTGCTGCAATCCTGGCCAGTACCTGTGGATTTTACTGCAATGAAAATAATGAATAATAAAAAGTAATAATTGAATGTGAACTGCATGCACCGGGCTGTCATGGGTAGGCAATACAAATGACTTGCAGAAATTCTTCCTGCTCCTCTGTATTCTGCTCTTGGTGACAAGCTCTTTGTCAACTTTTCCTTCACTGTTAGCAATGAAAATGTGCATGTGTGGCAGCCAGTAACTCAAGCTTCCCATGGGGACAGTTAATTCTCTGCTTCTTGGTCCTGTGCTTATTTCCCTCAGTCACTTTTTCCCTATGGATCCAGTAACAGAGCAGAAAACGTGCCGGAAAGAGAATGAGAGCAATAATTAACCACAAGGAATGAAGGAACGGGACTGCTTAGAAAGCGCAAGAAGCAATGGCATGTCAAACAGCAAAACATCACTGTTTAATGGTTTAAACAAGGAACATGAAAACCTTGTTCTTTCCTTTCCAGTGACACAAGAGTCTCCCTATCCACAGAAATATCTCTCTGTTAAAGGATAACATTAAACAATCCAATCTTTAATAAGCCACTGGAAACCCAGAGGCACAAGACAGACCCCCTTTGTTAATCACAGACCTTATATGCTCAGAGGTCTTCAGATGAATGAGGTGCCAGACAGCAGTCTGGGGGGACTGGGGGTATTAACTCA
Source organism: Pycnonotus jocosus (assembly GCA_013400435.1). NCBI lineage: Eukaryota > Metazoa > Chordata > Aves > Passeriformes > Pycnonotidae > Pycnonotus > Pycnonotus jocosus. Next base: position 659,224 of record VWYP01013420.1, read on the forward strand.
ACACCCTCCATCAGCCTCACAAAACCATCCCTCCATGCACTCAGACCCCACCCTGCCTTTCTCACAATGGCTGAGGATAATGAGGAAACTATTCCAAAACTATAAAGAGTCTAAAATAAATTCACTTCTATGTGAAAGTCAGATTTTATGCCATATAATCATGCTTTATGCCACATATTTGTAGGATCCACATCTAGAGGAAAAAAAAAACCCTTAGGTTCTCTGAGTTCAACAACGAAACTCCAAAGGAGTTTCTCACTTGCCTAAGTAGGGGGTTCTAGTTCTGATTGAGATCTCCTGGGGTATCCCACAGCTTGTTGCTCATCTCATGTCCACCTTTTAGAACACGTCGTGGCATCTCATATTGCAGTGAATGCCTGTGGCAGGTACCTGAGCTCTTCAGTCTATTCCAGGCTACAGTTTCACCCCAAGGCTAGTTTGTGATGAGATAGCAGAGTTTGCAGAAAGTTTCCTTTGCTTGCTTGGATCACATTGGCAATTAGTCCTTGGAGAACAAAACACTGCAGAGGCAGTGAACAGCACAGAGCTCATTTCCTCTCTGGCTGGCATGGGGAGCAGATAGAGCCTTTAAACAGCAAGTGTCAGAAGAAAAACTCTTAGGTCTGGATGTTAGGTCTTAAATTCTTTTCTTATTTGTAGGCTGAAAATTCAAAACTGTAACCTGTTAAATAGGGATTTGCCTAATGCCTCATGTAAAGCTCATTGAGTGCTGCTCTAAAACCAGTTCTACACCCGTGTGACAGTGTTGGCTTCCCCATTCGCAGCACTGGGACACCAGCTCTACCTAATTTAACTGCAAGCATTAGATCAAGCTGCAGAGAGGCACTTTCAAGAACTGGGTTGTTTGAAGATCCATCCAAATCCTTGATCAAGACGAAGCAACCCCAAGCAACCTGATTCATGTTTCTCTTTCAACACCAAACTAATACCTATGGAAAAAAACCCGAGGCTTGTGCTCTTCTCATGAAGGCTGGGCAGGCAGGTTTTGCACAGAACTTTTTTCATATCCAGCTCCAAGTGCAGCCACCTGGGAGTCACTTGACTCCCAGCCTTGGTGGAACCCATGGCAACTTCCCAAGCACCTCAAACGCCTGTTCTAAGAAAACAGAGCCAGTTTTTATCTTTATCTTTAAAAGTGAAGCAACCCAGAGCTCTGTCCCGCTAGCTACGCAGGACAGATAAGTTCAAAAGCACTTTGGCAGGGAACGTGTATCTGACACCTTTCCTATACATGATGCCTCTCCAAATAGGCTAAACCAGCCTATGATAGGACTTGGTAAAACAAAAAGGGATTTGTGAAGGTATGTGGCAAAAAATGGGCTGGCTGATAAGACATGTTATGCCAAGAAAACTCCTCTGAGGTTACAGTTCATCTAGCCAGATGATCCCATATGTGAAGGTGGGATCTAAAAGGGTGGTGAGCCTTATGTAAACAGGTAAGCAAATCCCTGCACAAAGTATGAGCCCTCTCTGGAAGTTGTGATGGAGAATCAAATGCGTGTGGGCTGGGTGAGAATTCCTCATTTGCACCAGGACAGCAGTGTATAACAGCCTCCTTTGCTCTGCCTCACTCCTCACACTTGCAGAATAAAGCCTCACAAAACCTTTAAAGATGCCAGCATGGTGTTTACATCTTGCTACAAGGAGCAGTGAGCAGCAGGATTTTGATCAAGAAAATCTTCTTCAGAGTGAAATAAACACATGAAAGGGGGGAGAGAAAGCAGGCTGACTGTAGATGTGATAGAAAAAGATACTATGATTTTTCTTAAACTTACAGAGTTAATTTTTGACAAATTGCAGAACTTCCAAGCCTTTAAGAAAAGCCCCAGAATAAGATGAGCTTACACATGATCAGTTTGTCCAACTTTGTGTTTTCCTTTTCTTACAGACCCCTCTGATGATTTTCCAGGCAAACAAATCTAGGCATCTTCTAATTTTTCAGAAGGGGGCATCGTGGCCAGGGAAGGGTTACAACAGATGCCCCACATTTGAAGTGCTTCTCTAAGCCTCTGTATGCACACAAACAAGAGATGCTGCTGAGCCTCTCTTCACATTAAAAAAGATAAAATCAGGTCACTTAAGACAGAGAGAAGACAGAAGGAGACAAAAACAGAGCTCGGAAGTCACCACTAAGGGAACATCGTGTACATATAAGAGTAATGCAAAGGGAAAAGTGAAATTCCTGCAGACTCCAGTTCTTGCATGAATTCCCTCTGTTGCTATGAGAATGATTGGGGCTTTTTCCAGCCTTTCTTTCCCCACCTACAAAACGGGGACAGCACTTACATAACCACTTTGCAAAGTGCATAGGAGGATTAGCTGGCTGTCATCTGTCATATGAGCAGACCTATGAAAATGCGAAGGAGTATTTTTAATAAATACCTCATTACCTCATTGTATTTTTGACTTCAGTTCTTCCCAGGAAGGTCAATTGCATTTTTTTTTTCTGCCATCCTCCCAAAAATGTGTAGATCTCTCAACCCTGATGAGCCATCTTTACCTAAAATGACTTGCACACAACATGATGTGCTTCTCGTGGTCAGTCACGTATACAAGTCACACTGAGCAGCACATTAAACAATAACAGATTGATTTGTTTTTTAATAATCTGACCTTGTTTGATCTGGACAGGCAATGGTGTTTTACATCCTGTCATGCTGCAAACATGACAGGCTATGGATCCTTGTTATGTTGCTGTGAATATTGAGTGATCCCAGTGCAGGATTCAGAATTCCACCACAGAAACAGAAATCAAAATAACTGCAAATAATGTGGAGTATTTAAACAACTTGGAAGTGGCTGCAGCTTTACACTTCAGGCTTTAACCTGTACAAGCTCGTGAGATTTTGTGCTCTTTGTAGCTAAGGACTGGGGAAAATTTCTTTTCCATCATATCCAAAGCCTATTTCATTTGTTCTAATCAAGTTGACCTGGATTCACTTGGCTTCCTCCAAGCAAAATTCACTGTACTGCTCAAGAAAAAATAAAGCCCTCAAAATATCTGCCAGATGTAGTGACCCTCAGCTAAAAAAAAAAAAAAATAATCAGCGTACTATTTTATTTCTTTAGCTGATTTGCTTTTGTCTCCTAAAAGCCTCTGGGACACAAAGCCAGCACTAACCTTCCTCCCCATCACAATGCTCAGTGATAACATTAGCTTGACCCACTTGAGTGCTGCAATGAGTTATGGTAATAAATGACTGAAGGCAAATTGACTCTCCTGATTCTCCACAATGCAAGTCTCGATGCATATGAGAAGACTTGTTTATTTTTTATCATTTTGAGGGCTTACCACTTACCAAGGAGCACTTTCTCAGGAGAGGGAAGCTGCCATATGACCCATGTAAAGATGGTAAATAGTAATTCAGACTGTTTGTTTTGCTCATTACACAAAAGAATGACTATAATAGGGCTGGAATAACAGTGGAGGCTACTTGACACTGTTATTCTGTCTTTGGCAAACTCGCAGTGCAGAAGGGCAGGTATGATGGATGTGACACTTGGGCTATGTTGCAGAAGTGCAAAATGAGTGTCTCAGAAGGCAGCCAGGAAAATGGAAAAGATTCAGTCTAACCCTTCTCCTGTTTTTTTGCCATGGAATTTTCTTAATGGTGGCCCAGTTGGGTTGTCTTTAACAAGAAATTACAGCACAACTTCCATTTCTAGTTTGTCATGTCATCTCCATAGCAGAACAGACTGCAGCCCCTGGCAGACTTTGCTCATACCAAAATGCAGTTCTCTGCCCTCTTTGCTTCCTTATGCCCTTAAGTTACTACTCTAGATGACCGGATGTACTTCTATTCCTGAAGTGGCTAAAAGCCCTCTTCAAATTTCTGTTATTCCTGAGTGGAAGCCTCACTCACCTTCCTTCATCAAGGTGACATGATCTTCCTTCTTCTCGTGAGTATGAACTTCCACTAGACCAGGTTGCTCAGGGACCCACCGAACCAACCAAGGGATGGGGCAGCCACAGCTTTTTTGGGCAGCCTGTGCCAGTGCTTTGCCACTCTCACAGGAAAGAGTTGCTTCTCAATATTTAATCTAAAAGTGCCATTAATGCTCGTCCTGTCACTCCATGTCCTGTCAATAGCGCCTCTCCAGCTCTCTTGCAGCCCTTTTAGGCACTAGAAGTGCTCTAAGGTTCTTCCTGGAGCCTTCCCTTCTGCAAGCTGAACAACTCCAGCTCCCTCAGCCTCTCTCCATAACAGAGGTGGCTTCAGTCCTCTGAGCATTTTCACAGCCTCCTCTGGACCTGGCCCAACAGGTCCATCTCTGTCTTGTACTGGGGACCCTGAAACTCAGTGCAGTACTCCAGGTGGGGAGCTTGGGCATTAACCATAGCTAGTCTTGTCATCAAATCTGACTAGGCTTGGATATAAATGGTTGCAAATACACTGCTTTGAGGAAATGAAGACGCAGTCAGACAGATCCATCTGTTCCTCCTGAAGTCTACAGAGATTTTTGTCTGATATGAGATGAAGAGCAAAATGGCTCACAAGACAAGTGGCTTTGGACTCATTTTAAAGACACTTCCTCATTGAGTCCTAAAACCATCTGACCATTTGCTACAGGGATGGTCAGAGCTGGATGTGTCTTCCAGGGCTAAGGAAGGGATGGTCTCCATCCACTGCTTACTTGTAACTGGAGAGTTCACTTCATGCAGGCATTTCATTAGGCAAAACTGAGGAAAGACCATCACATTGATGCAGTGCATTACCAATCCATTGCTAGTAAGCTTCATTGTTCATGATGACTTTTTTGTCCCACATCAGAAGGCAGTTCATGTCAACACAGCATTATAATGAGAACAGGAGAGCTACATTTCCCAGATCACGGTTTTGCATACTGATCTGGTAGAAGGGGAAGATACCTTCATGGGCTGGAAACTCTATCAAGTAGGGTGGCATTGCTCTATAAATTACGTGCTGGACATGAGTCACACTAATCTCCATCACTAGAAACTCATTAATTAGACATTTAAGAGCAGGCACATAAATGAAACACCTCCAGATTGTAGACACATCGCATGCATGCAATTCGGTTCTGTTATGGATACACTTCCTTCACGATGTATGCTACATGGCCACTGGTAAGATTTTAAAATTTAATACCCCAGGCTGGTAAGTACAGAAAGTACTTCCCAAATAATCTACAGGCCATACTGATCTAAGGCCAACCTATAAATGGTACACCAAGAAATTGACTTGGATTGTCACTGTTTGTGGTTTTTTGTCTTTTCTTGCCATTCATCCAACATGGTATGAAACAATAACTGCATTCCAGGGGAAAAAAAAAAAAAGAAAAAAGAAAAAAAAAAGAACATTCTTAATTTGATACTTAATTGAGGAACAAGAGCAATTCTTCCAATGGATTAAAAGAATACCACTAAGCAGTTTAAGAACACAGTTTTGTGAATGCAATGATATTAACATTTTGCATCACTGAAGGACCTTTACTTTCAGAAAATCCTGAAGATCTTTGCAAATCATATTTGTGGGGAAGTGTCATACAGCAATCTGAGTTACTTGAGCAACTCTGTGTGAACACTTAGCAGCAGGACAGTGAATACTATGAAAAAGGCCTGGTTAATGTTTTCTGTGAGTCAAAACCACCCACTGTCTCAAAATTAATTAAATGTTTTAATGTATATGTGATAGATGAAATATTCAGTTTGTCCAATGAAGTGATTTTCAGCTCTTCAGCAGATCAAAAATCACTGCACTCTATAAATTTTTGTAGATTTGCCAAATCTTTACAACTTGTTCCATTTTCTTCAAAAATTCACTTTTGGTTGTGATCCTTAAATATACAATTGATAAATTAAAAAAAGCAGCAACCAAATCTGGTGGTATATGGTCACCAGGTCTATAAGTTGGTTATTCTTTATAAATAAAATTATTTTAAGCTTTTCTTGAAAAGAAAGTCTTAGATTATAAATTTTCTCTAGGTTATTTGTAATATTATTTTTCAAGAAAAGTTTAAAAACTCCAAAAGAATTGAGGCATTTTAACTGACCTGAAGTACATGCATTTGGTTTGCTTTTTTCCCTTGAGCAGTTGTTTGTATGTCTGCTTTAGCTCTGCTTGACACAATATTTCTGCCCTCTATTTTATGGAACCTTAGGTGAATCCCAATCTTATTTCACAGCTGCACTGCTTCACTCCTACTTGCTTCAGGCTGAGGGGAGCATGCCTGAGCAGAGCCTGAGCTCTCCCTCAGCGTTTCTTGGTACGTACATGTGGAACATGCGATGTGGATTATTACCAAATAACACAACTTTAGCTGTAAGAAAGAGCCAGGCGTGGAGGAAATTGTGACTCAGAGAGGAACACTTTGTAGTACTTCTTGGCTTCTTCAGGGCTGCTGTAACTGACTCATGGTGTGCAGCCCTTGCTGAAGGCTGTGCACCAAACTGAGTGATGCTTTCACACTCGGTGAATGTCACTACAATTCCACTGAGTCAGAGAGTCAATGGGGGATGACGACTTGCATCTGGCTTTTCCCTCCATACTCATCACTGGTCAGGCTGCACCTTGAATCCTGTGTTGTTTTGGGTCTATCACTACAAGAAAGACATGGAGGTACTGGAGTGAGTCCAGAGAAGGGCAACAGAACTGACGAAAATTCTGGAGTACAAGTCTGATAAGAAGCAACTGAAAGAGCTGGAGGTGTTTAGCCCGCAAAAAAGGAGGCTCAAGGTGACTTTCTCATTCAACTTTTGTTGTGTAGTATTAACTACAACTACCTGAAAGGAAGTTTTAGACAGGTGGAGGTTGGTCTCTTCTCCCAAACAACAAGTGATAGAACAAGAGGAAACCGCCTTCAGTTGCACCAAGGGAAGTTTAGATTGTTTATTAGGAAAATGATTTTGACCCAAAGTGTTGTAAAGCACTCCACCCAAAGAAGTCGTGGAGTCACCATGCCTGGAGGTACTTTAAAGACATGTAAATGTGGCACTTGGGGACATGGTTTAATGGTGGACTTGGCAGTGTTTTGTTAATGGATGGACTTGATGATCTTAAAGGTCTTTTCCAATCTAAGATGGAGCATGCCCCAGACTCTCTCTATTCCAGGTTAATTCAAGTCTTGTCCCAGGTATCACATTAACCCTCTTACACTACTGGAGCCAGTGGCTGAGCTCCAGCTGACTCACCAGTTGCTGACATTGTTTAGCTGTTGGTGTTACATGGTTTTGGTTTTGACCACTCGCCAAAACAAATCAGCTCTGAAGAAGGTAGGAATGAGGATGTGAGATTCTTGGGTTTGTCCTTTAGGCTGCAGATACTTGTCCTTTAGGTGATAATTAAGTCTCTAGAAGTCTTTTTTCTCTATGTTTTTGGGTTTTGGGTTTTTTGTTTTGTTTTTTTAAACAGCATAAACACAGCTGTAGAGATCCCAAACAAGCCGCCTACTTCCAAGGGAAATTTCCCTGAGCATGCAATTCTCAGTTTTTTCTTTTTTTGTGGTAATATTTATATATTTATTTTTTATTTACCTTTTTTAAAATGTACCTCCTATGGAAGCTGAGCCACTGACCTACTTTTTAAAATGCATTTTAGAAATCCCTAGTTCTTTAGATATTTTAATAACAGCACTTATACAGCAAAGAATAGTCCAAGCAGGTGCCGGACCAGAGCAAACATTTACCATAGCGTGTGTGTAAAACAAAAAAACAAAACCAAACCAAACCAAACAAAAGATCTTTATAAAAAATAGATTTTGTCAGGCTTGTGAATAATGCAAACAGTGAGCTGAATCATGTCAAAACATAAACCTAGCAATTCTTTTTAGTGATGCAAATCTTCTGTAGCCAGTCTGAAGTCTCAGCCACAAAGGTTTTTCTGCAATATTAAAGAGTAGACCTTCCTTTCACTGTAGAGTGATAAAGAGGCACTAAGCCCTGCTCTGTTGTTAGTCACAAGTCATTTTAATGTGGGTCTGTAACACTGTGAAAGGTGACCTGCAAAAGGCAAGTGGCAGGCTATAATTCAGTGCCTTGGAAGGTAACACCGGGATCTACTAGCTGATAATTGACTTTCCTGTTATACACTTATCATCTGTAACACTTTTAGGCCCTCAGTGGGTCCTTGCTAGCAGTGTCTGTGTTAATCCCTGTGATGGGGATGGAGCAGTAAACTGTTCAGAGCACAGGAATGACTCTCCCAGTCTGTCTGAAAGCAGCAGCAACAAACATGTTGCTGTCAACCAAGCTCCAACTGCCAGTCACATGCCACTAATTAATTTTTTAATATGATATGAACACTACCTGGCCTCAAAATTGACTAGGATCTTGTTGTAGAAGCACAGGTCCTAAAGAATTTATAATCTGACTAGTAAAGGGCTGGAAGAGTATTCGGGAAACACCACGGCATTTCTGCCCTGTTCTCAAACACCTCCTTAAGTGCTGACACGTGGCTACTGTCAGAGACAGACAGGAGACAATGTGGGCTTTGATGTGCCTGATGCGAGCTTAAGGGCAGCAAGAGAAAATCCATGTCCTAAGGCCTCAAGTGATCTAGCCAGAGCTAGGTCAAGAGCCAAGCAGAGCAGAGAGCCCAGGGGCTGCAACTCCAGAATTGCTAGTTTTCATCCAGACAGGTGTCTTCTCCTCCTCCTCCCATCTCTGCAGACTCCCAGAGAGTCTCCTAAGACTTGTGTGTGCTTTCTTTCAGAAGGAATTTCTTCCAGACTGCAGCAGGGGTAGTGACAAAGACAGTGCCTGGGCTGCTGGCCCTGCTGCTCCTCCACATGTGACATTTCAGAGAGGCAGGACTAGCTGCGGAAGCCAGCCTGGTTAGCAGGGATAATGAGGCGAACAGTGTGTACCTGCTCGGAGCAAGCTGAGATGTGTTCACAGATGTGTTCCTGTTACATCCTGCTTGTGGAGTTTGATATTCACCTCGGTGGGATGAGACAGCCTTCAAGGCAGCACTGCTGATAGCAGCACAGTCTGCTGGCTGCTTCTCCATACATGCAGAGGTTTAAGCAGGGAAGGAGAAGCACTGGAGTAGGCTGAGAAGACAAAATACAGCTGGGAATTTCTGTACTGCTCCCTTCTAGCTTGGAGAAAGGTACCACCAGTGGAGGAACATGAGTCAGTGGTATTAATCAGTTTAAGAAATGCAAGAACAGACGAAGCCTTGGCTTTCTGCTCCATTGCTGCCTTGATGAAAGATGTCCCACCTGTGATTCCTCATTTGCACTGTAATCCTCACCTGCCTTAGCGTGTATATTTTGGATACAGCCTTTAAAGTTGCGATGGTATCAGGTTTTCAATAGAGTTTCCCTAGCCATACCTGACAGGAAATTTGTCTCTGGTTTATTTTGTAAATCTGATACATGATCTCTTCCTAAGGCAACTAAATGTGTTTTCTTTAGGAGGGTAGAAAGGGAAAGAGCAAAGAAGAGGATTGGGAAGATTTAGCAACATCTATATTCAAAAATGCTAAACTGCAGTAAATATATGAACCTATTTTTTTCCTCATTCCTCTTTGGTTGCTTTAACTAAATAATGAACTAAGACTGGCTCTTGTCTGGTAACTCATTTGGAAGGTTGAATATGTGATGAATCCCAGAGCATTAAGTTTTGTTATACTAATTTGCTATTACAAATCTGAAATTCACCAAAGTAAGCTCATAGCTCTAAAAAAATCTCTTCAGCCAGGCTCAGTTCTGAACTAGACCATGAAATTATAAATAACAGTCATGTCTTGTGTAAAACAGTGAAAATATGTCTGTAAAATATACATGAATGTAAAAATTCACTTTTGGGGCGCAGCTCAACTTGAGCATCTGATTGTAGTTTAGAAGGACTGCACAGGAATACCTGTACAAAAAAGGAGAAAAAAAATTGAAAAGTATCCAGAAGTGGGCTGTGATCTTCTATTTAACTCCATCATATCTGTTTTCTTTGTGTTAGGCACTCCTAAATGCTTGTGAAGAACTGCAGCTGTTTGAAATCCTGATACCAAGCTGAAAAACAACCTGCCACCTCAAATGCAATAATCAATACTGAGCCCCTTTACCATGAAGTAGCGGATTTCAAGGTCAGTCTCACATTGGCAATGTGGAGCCAGGATACTTCTTGCAGTGCAAGTCTTTTACTTCCCTTTTTCCTCATGTATCTGGAGTAAAATATATATAAGCTATATCTTCATGATTTCCTTTCTTCAAATCAAATCAGATACAGCAGTCCTGAAACCCAACCACTTTCTCCCCTGATCTCTCCCCCCTTGAAAATTACTTGTCCCCCTTTATCTGTTTCTCTTCTTGTTCCTTTATAAACTCCGAAATTCTCCCACTCAAAACACAGCATTTAGTAGCATTTTTTCCAGAACTCTTCAAATTTTCTAAGAATTCAGTATATATATATATATATATATATATATTTATTCAATGTATCAGTTGGAAGGATTATTTCTGACTCCTGATGACTTCTGACTTCTGCAGTCCAAAATCAGGAACATAAACTTTTACCTGCAGAATCCAAAGTAGAGCCAGGTTTGTATTATCTACTGTATATACCTACCTCAATCTTTTCAAGCATTGATGTGTTTTTGTATTGACAAATGGCAAACTAAGGCATGGTTTTTGAAGATAGGTTTCTCAATAAATCATTAAGAAGAGGAGCCACTAGATCTAACCTGGACTTTCTTATGAAAGCTAGAGCTCGCTGGGAAATACAAGACAGCTGAAAGGCTTTCAGATATTTTTTTGTCCTGTTCACTTGTAGTCCAAAAAGTAATTCACGGGAAGCTTAAATGACATTACAGTATGCAGCTTGTTAAACCAGTATCTGTTTAACTGAAACGTATTTCTCGGTAGGGTTGGTTGTTGGGGACTTTGTTTGTTTGTTTGGTTGTTTTGGGGTTTTTTTAGGCTTCTTTTAATTAATTTCTCTCCTTAAGGGAAAAAAAAAGATCTTTAGAGGGAATGTCATTTGCAGCAGGGAAACAGTTACAATCAGTCTGTTTTCATGTGTCTTTCACCTTCTATGCTACATGGTGTGAGAAGGTCTGTTCTGTTTAGGGGAACCAAACTGTGACAATCATTTTGTTCTGGGACACAGTGCTCCTGTCTGGTGCTTTTGAAGATCTGGTGGCCTAAATTCAAGCACATCTGAAGGACATTTCTTGTTGCATGAGTGAAAAAGCCATTTTATTCCTAATTGGACTTTTTCCTAAAACATGGATAGAGTCAGGAGTTCTAATGTCAAGGGGTGGCACTGAACATGGAGTATTTCATTCTCTAATGTATATTGGCACAGATTTATATAAATACATATTCACACATATGAAACGAAATGCATAGAAAGTTTTATATATAATGCTGCATGTACCAGCAGTTGTCAATATACAGAAATATGCTTGGATGGATATATGTATTTATGTGTACATACAGAGCATGATTTGATGTTATTCATCTATACCACCAAGACCTGTTGCCATGATCTGGTTAAAACACCTCAAACCACTTGTGCCACTAGCATTAAAAAACAGTATTCAGAGAGTTAATGCTAAATGAAAGGTCAAAATCTCTTGCCAGTAAAAACATAAATCTTCATAAACCAGGCTTGTAATTACAGCTACACCACAAAATCTGTCCCTGTGTAGACCAGGTTTATGCCCTTAAAGGAAAAGCAAGTCCAATGAATGTCTCTAAATTTCTTTCAGGTACAAGTGTAATTTCTTTCCCTACTACATGAGGAGCCACATTGGAACAATGCAGTCACAGCTTTTCAGAGCTACTTGAGGTTGTATGTAACCAATTCCCTTTCACTTTGATCACCTTTGAGACTTCAGTTCTAGAATACAACCTTGCATTCCCAAAGCACCATGAATTTGTGATAAAGTAAATCAGCTTCATCCCTTAGGATAAATCATGCACCCCAGGAAAGGCGTTTCAAGACCTTTGGAAGAGTTGCAAAAGCCCTGCAGGTGAAGAAGTGCTGTGCCTTAGTGGGAACACTTCCTTCCTTTGCTGAGCATGGCTTTGGCTATTAAGAGGTGAAGATCACTAGGAAGATGCTGTAAGTCTTTGAACAGCTGTCATAGAAGAGGACATTTACATGTTGTCCATGATACTTAAAGTTATGTAGTGCCCTTGACTACACTGCTCAGGTTCTCCTGCAACCGGCACAGAATAGCAAGGAAAAGTAGAGACACAAAGTACTTTGCCCAAGGTCACTCTACAGGTTGAGGCTCAAAATTAGTGTGTTGAACTACATGTGCTGTACCTTGGAGAATAATAGCATTCAAATTTCATTGAAGAAGCCTCTGGCTAAGCAAGAGAATATAAGAAGACATCTTAGCCAATGTACAATAGCTGAATTCAAGGATGTAGCCAAGCTCTGAGCCTTCCCCACTGGTTAATGCATGATTAACAGGTCATCAGTGAATGCACTGTCAAAATTTTCAATAATCCTGAACTTAATTTCCACTTTGATTTCATTTCCACTTTGCTGAGAACGTACCCGTTTTTGAGGTATTTAAGCATATCCTGATTTCCACTGAAGACACTGAGAGAAAAGCTTATTAGCTACTTTTTAATTTGGAGCAATAAACCTCTTAAAGTTCTCAATAAAGTTTAGCATTTCTTGATGGTTTGTTGCTTAAAGCAGGGATCATCACACACAAAAAACCACAAAGGTGTAACAAAGCCTTAAAGAGAATGGATTAATCTAGAATCCTCTTTTTTACAAGCACAGATACCACAAAAATCTACTGATTTTTACATCACTGAGGTCTCTAACATCCCACATAGCCTTCCTTTCTCTTGTGACAGGGACTATGAAGGACATGTCCCTAAATGAACAGGGAACAAAGAGCCGTGGGTTCCTGTAAGGTCTCCTGCCATGCTCAGGCAGCCTCAATGTATCTGTGCCTAGTTTTCAGGCCCCTTCTAGGCTCTGCAATCCTACTCACGCTCCCAAGACAACTCACCCTCTGCCACAAAGCCCTTTCTGACTTGCTCCCATCCTTTATACAACAGAATTCATTTTCCCATTTGGTATTTTATTTTGATGTTCCAGGCATAAAAAAGCAAATGGTTCCCTCAAGCCATTTTCTCTCTGTGAAGCTGTGAAATAGCTTTGCAATTTTGGAGCAGTTTAAAATGCATTGTTATATTGAGAAAGAAGAGGGGAGGAGGGGGGAAGCTTCTTTTCTGACTCTGAGCACTGAATGCTATAGGAAAAACGGATTGAAATTCTTCAAATAAGGATTTCATAGCTTCTGCAGCTATCAAGGCGGATGGCTCTGTATTTGCATACTGCCATCTATATAAAAGAAATGAGACTCAACGGTTTTATTATAATTATATAGCTCGGGTTTTAGTATTAATAAGCCTATTATCACCACTGCCTTTCGAAAAAACCTCCACATTTCTGTCATACAAACTGAAATATTGCAATTTATTTTTAAGGCACGTACTAAAAAAGTAAATCCCTTCCAGAGATTCTTCTCGGTTTCTTCCTTGGCATAAACTAGTTTGCTGGAGATTATCACCAAGGACTGTGTTTGATCATTGTGTTTTTCAATATTCCCTTGCTTGTTTGATTTAAAATTCACTGCAGAGGGGAGATGCATACTTTAAAGATGGTATCAGTGCCTTTTTCCACGGGACTTCAGGCAGTTCCTAGGTGCCTGTGTTGATGTTCCATTAAAACAGAGCATCCTTCATTGAGCCACAAAAAAGGTGACTGATAATTAAGGTGAAAATGCTGCTCTCCTGTCTACACTGCAGAACTCTTATCAGGCATGTGAACTCTTATCAGGTGCCTTCTTATCTCTCCTCCTGTGCATCCTCTGCTGGAATCCCACACCAAATTCCCAGGACATCAATGGGAGCTCTACTCTTGGTGATGTGAAAACACAATAGCTGCTGGAGTCTTCAGAGTGTGGCTCTGCAAGCACACCACAGAAATGAAATGTAAAAGGAAAAAAATCAGTGGTTTTTGAGGCTGATACACTGTATGACAGCATACTACTATATATTTGTATACATATTGTTCATATATAGCAAAGTTTTTCCCTTGGTGTCACAGTCAGATAGAGAAGTTAAGCCTCAGAGCTGAAATGCTTCAGCTTCAAATATTCACAGGGACACATTCTGGTGAGGCAAAATATGTTTTTTATTCCAGAGTAGAAAAATTTAAAGCAGATTGTGTCTCAGTTTCATAGATTATTTTTTTTTTTTAAATAGGAAAACAGAATCATAACTTTTTCAAGCAGATAATACAAGGGAGCTTTGTGGACAAGATCACAGTCATAAAAGCAGAGGTTTATCTAACCTAAATCTCTGCATGCCAGTCACTTCAGCTTCAGAAATATCATCAGGTCCTATTTGCCATCTCATGGCTGATCTCAATCCATTTCTTATGGGCACAGTGATAGAAGTGGGTTTTCAGGGAGAGGCTGGAGAAGGACAGATATTTGAGGTATTTGAGGAAGGCAGAGGCTTTGAACACCACAAGAGGTTTGAACATAAGATTATGTGAAAGAGACCTGTCAAAAGACGTGAAAGGTGGATGAAGGAGAATGGGAAAGAGATGTTTTACAGCCAAACAACACTGAAGAAAAATTTCTAGAGCAGGCAGAGAAGACAGGGAAATAATAAGGCAGTGAAGAGGTTACTGCAATCAAGAAAAGAGAGAGTGAAGCCTCATGGCAACTTTCTTGGAATTATCAAGCTCACTAGAAACTAATTCTGAGCACGTGGCTGAATGAAACTTTGATAGTACCCTTCTGTTGGATTTTTCCCTAAGACCTTACTTGCGTGTCTCTGGTTTGTCTGAATTCCCCTCGAGCACTGAAATTAGCAAAACTGTAGGAAATACAAGCCCTAAATCTTTTCATATTCTAGGAGCCCATATTTTTAGACCACTGAACCACAGGTACATTTTTGGAGAGCTATAGTGCAGAAGTTATTAGGCACATGACCCTTTTATACTGTTTTTCACAGCAACCACATGATTGCAATGCTGTCTGATGCTTTGCTTGAACAAATTGCCACTGAGATTTACTCCTCTCCACAAAAACAGTTCTAGCTCATTCTTCACCTACCACGAAAAAGACCTCAAGTCTAGATTTATCATGTTCCTGGTTACTTGTCAGCTTGCATTATCCTGACAGAATACAAAAAACTTGAACATATACCCTCTAGTAAAGAATTCACAGACTCCCAATGTGGGAAGGATTAAGCATCATAATAGCCAAACCAAACAACTTCTTAGGGGGTTCATATACAGTCTGTCAAACATGTTCCATAGCTCTGAGAAGAAAAACAAATGCAAATGTAAATCACCTCTAGGAAAGGCAAATTCTTTTAAGTGTCCAAATGCACTAAATCAATCTCTGTATTTTCATTTGGGCAGAGTCCACAAGCTTTCACCAGCTAAGGAACCACAGGATGAGAGAGCAGACCGTTTGACATGTTTGGATCAAAAGTTCCCAAGGCAGTTTACTAAAGTGAAGGTACTTTAACAGAATTCAACTTAGCTGACAGAGCTTGTGCAAGGAAGGAAAAAAAAGGATTAAGGTTTGGACAACTGCTGAAGAAACTCCATCTTCTGCATCTTGCATAATCAAATTTTGAGAATTTCATTTTTGACTTAACATGTAAACACTTGGACTCAAACTGGCATTAGCTACGTCCACAGGAAAACTTAGCCAAAAGGAACACCAGATACAGACACTTAACTGCAAGTTAGTTTTGAAGAATCTGGACCCATTGACTCTCTCAGGAAGCAGCAGGGATGGTCATCTGAATTACTGAAGAAACTGCACCCAACAGGCTAAAGAAGACCTCATTCTTTGTCATGTCCTCAGACACTCTTAAAGCAACAAATTCCCTTCAGTATCAAACAAAAAAAGGTAAACACTGGAAGAGTCTTGAAAAAGAGTTCCTGTTTCAGTTTCAGCCTCCTGTTGTTCAACCTCCTGTTTCAGAGGTCTGTTCCTCCATTATGGGGTTAATGTGTATCACAAAGAAATACCCATGGTACTAAGTGAAATATGTTGGCTAACAGAGAAACTATCAAAGGAAGAGACAGCAACATTTACTGTCTGAAAGCAGAAGCTAATTAAATTCAGACTAAAATTGTTTAAACTCATAGAACAGTGAGAATAGTTCTAAAATTGCCAAAAGCTCCAGTAGAGTGATCAATATACCATATTTTGGCATTGATTGAGAAATTCCCAACCATACAAATGTTTAATACGTTGCAACTCAGAAAGGGCACTGCTTAGGGAAATGCTGCACTCCTTGTGATGAAATAGGTACCAGGAGTGTTGCTATTCTGGCTTTCTTGACTATCAAGCCTACAGTGCAGACAGCTCCTGCTCACTCTCACTACTTGTTAGGCCTTGAGATAACATCCATGCATCTTCCATCTCTTAACCTGCCTTAGGCTGAGGACTCCTTGGGGACACTGTGTCTGTGTATGAGTCCACAACTCAGAGATGGGCTCCTGTGTGGGAGAAAGCACCACCATAACTTCAGTGGGAGCCATTGGTAACACTGTTTTGTTTTCCTATTCCTCTTCTCAGATGTATCTCTCAGCAACTTTCCCTGTGTTAGTTAATGCAACAAACAAGATTACACTATCTGCTGCTGCGGATGTGCTCAGACAGCATGCTGCCCATGTTCTCAGTGTCACTCTCCACCATGCTCCCCCATTCCTGCTAACTTAAACCTTTCAAAACCTCTAGTCAACATGGACTGATCTATTACTAATCTCTGACAAATCCTTTGTTAATCCTTCCTCACTTGTGGCCCAGTAAGTTCCTACTGAAGCCAAAGGGAATTTGACTCAAAAAGACACAAATTTATGGCCACGATGCACAGACAGTGTTGGAATATGGAGTAAAAATAGATCTGATTCCTGCCAAACAGAAAACCAGAGAAATGGGCAGACCGGGATGCTTGTTGTCTTCTAGAGGATTAATGGGTCTCATACTGTATTGTAAGAATGACAAAGCTGGCCTTCAAATACATCATATTTTTCTTGGAGAACAGTAAAAATTCTATGGAGACTTCTAATTTGGTAAGATTAATTTCCTTTTCTAAACTGTTTTCCTCCATTTTTAGATAGTGTATCCTGTATGAAGTTTTAAAAGTCATCCTCACTCTTTTTTTTCAGATTCTAAGATTTATTTGTTATGATTTTTTTTCTACTTCTTCCAGTAGCTGCCAGGGAAAGCAATCTGGAATCAAGGTTTTCTTACTCTATATTCTCGACAGGCAAATATTTCAAGAAAATATTCTGCAAACAATATATACTGTCTGGATCTGCAAAGATATTAAACAAACACAGGAAGAAGAAGGGTGAAAATGAGGGAGTGAGATCACAAAATGAGAAAATTATCTGGCACAATGAGCTTCAATTTATGTTTCCTTTTATTAATGTGAAAAGATGTTATTAACAAGCATTATAATCTCTGTGCTCTAATGGTTGTCACATTGAAAACTGTAGCTGGTACCTTCAATTGGAAAAGCCAGAAGTCTGAGTGAAATTCCAAGTATAAGGCAAAGGACAGACCTAACTTCTGTTGCTTTGGAGTTAATAATTTTCTAACATGCAAATTGTATCACTGGGATTAGAGACTATAATAATTTTACTTTTTTGTTGTTTGTTTCTTTTTAATGCAGGGAGAAAATGCAAAGATTAAGTGATTTAGCCAGAGTTACATAGGGAACTTGGTGGTGAATTCAAATGCCTTATGCTCAGTCTTGTTCTTTATAACATGAGATCCTCTTTCTTAAAAAAAATACCAGGGAAAATATACAAACAGCCAGTAGGGAATGACCCTAAACAACTAAAAGTCAGTCATGCTTGCCAAAACAATTGACAGTCTACATTTTGCAGTGCAGAGGGACTCTTTCAGGCCTATATGCTCACTTGCTAACTTGGACACTTTGTAAGACACAAATAAAGATTTACTCTAATATGCTGTGGTGGTTCTCACTGAGGGGTTTTTGCTTCAACAAAATAAAATTTCATATGAATCACTGAACAAGTAATTAAATGTGATGGAAAATATATCCTTGTGGTGTGCTTGAATGGTATCTTCATTTTATTGAGGAAATTGAGGAATACAAAAATTAAATGTTAACCCCTATTCAAGGAAAAAATCGTGATCTTCAAACCTAGAAACAAAACCTACTTAATTCTTTTCCTTTAGCTTTGTGCCCTGGACTATTTTTCAGTAGGATGTGTGACTGTTGTATGTTGGACAAAAGAGTCCTAAAGAAAAGTACCAATGGCAGTACTTTCATCTTGATTAAAAGTCTAATGTTCCGACATTGAAATTCTATGGAAGTGTGATTTGGTTTCTATAGAAATTACACTATTTTAATAAATCCACTATACAGGACTTTTTAAAACATCACATAAGATTCTGTGAATTAGTTCTTACTCTCTATTTACCCCAGAAAAGCCTTTAGTATAGAAATCACAGAAATCAGAAACAGCAGAAATCACAGCACAGAAAGCAAGTAACATCCTATTAAATTCAACTGAAATTTCCCAGATGTGATGGGCCAAAAATTAAGGAGACCTTTTTCCTAATCTATTCCACGAGAAGGGATCCTGATGTGAAACCTCTCTTCCCTGTTCCTCTCATTCCCAATGAATTAGCATTAAGGTTACCAAAGCCCTTTTCTGTCCTTCCCTATACCTCCGGGTTTGCTTCATGGAAATGGCACCTTGTTCTTGCCTCCTTATGTGGTGATGATCAGTCTTGACAACGGTTTTCAAGGCAGGGGGAGCAGTCATGGCTACAGGCACAATCACAGCTTCTGAACTTCATGCTTGTCAATAGCTGTTTCAGTTTGCATTGCCATACTAATGTGCCATATATATATTCCCCAGGGCTCCCCACACCATCACGTTGCTGTTGTCTTATTCATCAATACAATCAAAACAGATCCAGATGCTGTCAGTTAAGGTCAAGACAGGCTTCTTCCAGATCTCTGGAGTAAAGAGGCTTCCATTCCATCTTATAAAAGAACAAAACGTGTATTCATTTAATAAATAACTATTGGGGTTACACAACTTTACCACAATGACCCCAATAATTAACCTTAACTGCTGAGATTTACCCTTTATGCCATCCTCTCTACTCTCCCCATCCATTTCTCCTGGAGTGTTTTTGGGGATTGGCACTCACACCACTGTGCTGTCTGCAGGCCATGCTGTGCAAGATGGCATCTGAAGGGATAGGAAATGACAGCCTGTCCTTCATCCCAAATGGAAGAAAAATCAAGTGAAGGACTGGAGTGTGAAAGGTTTGGGGAAGGATGGCCTCTGCTTATCTACAGCATGGATCAGGATGGAGGTACTGCAGGCTGGAGCTTCACCAGCATTTCCTGCACTTGAAACGCCATCACTGGAGACATTTCTGCAGGTGCTTGCACAATTCAGCTGACTGGTTCTCAGTCTTCTTTCATATTTTTTTTTAACTTTTGAAAATTCCATCCTAAAGCAGTGCACCCACTAGGAACCAGATTTTAAAACAAACTTGATATCTCTTAAGCTTGAACATACATGCTACTATACACCAACAAATACAGGCCAAAACTTCCCTCTGCTCTTACACTCCTTTGAAAGACTTGTGATGAGTCACAAATCAGTGACTTTGAACATGATGGTCAGTGTGTTTCTATTTAGGCACTGATGTGGGATTGATTCAGGAATCAAGGGGAGCTGAAGGCTTCAAAATAAAACTCCAGGGAAGCACCAATTTTTAAAAAGTCCTTGGCTTTTCTACTACGATTAGTGACAAAGCAGACACCTGGCATATGCAGGGGTTTCTGCACTATGCAGACCTGATGGTGGTGCCCTGAGAAGTTGTCTCCTCAGAGCTTGTCTTTATGCATCCCGCTTAAGGAAGCTTGCTTTGTGAGCAATCCCTCCTTGTTCCCACTGTCTCAGCTATCACCAACATATTCATTCCAGGGAAAATCAAATATACCACTGCTGTTGTAAATATTCAGCTTACCAACAACTTCAGAGGTATAGTTTGATGAGTTCTCTGTCAAAGCACAGTGAACCCATTTGTGGTACATTAATTGCTACACGTACATATGTAACAGAGATATTGGCTCTTATTTTAACACTAGTTCTCTTCTGCAAAAGACACAGCATGTCAGAGAAGTAAGACAGCTGCCCACACAGCCAGAGACACAGCAATAGTCTAAAGACTTGAATAAAAGTGGCAGCAATAAGAAAGTAAAATATAACCTCTGTTTCTCCTGCAAGCCTGTTTGACAAAATCTGTTGTCATTCAGTATACACACAAATTACAAAGAAGACATGTTGAGCATGCAAAAATGGCACACTTATCAGGGGAGCAATAGGGACTGCAGACCTCAAAAATCTTTTCCTGGTTCTCTTTTCAGAAGGGAAGACCTGTCCTGCCCTTCTTTTCCCTTTGCTGCTCTCCAGTCATCTATCTAACTTTCTGTTAACAAGCTGTCCTCTTCAAGATACAACTTTCTTGAAGAAGCACAGGAGAAGTACTTGCTTAACATTTTTCCCGCAAGCTCTGACTTCCTTGGAACTGTTTCTCTGCCACAACCTCACCTTAGTGGGGATTTCTGGACCATAAAAAGAAGCTTGGTAGTCATCCTACTGAAAGTTTCCTCACTTTGCATAGATAAGATACTAATTGTTTTTATTTGATGACAAACTCTTGCCAAGTATTGAAGCATGAACAATATTAATGCCCACCCCTCTTTATGTCATGTACTGAGACATGTCACTTTTATAAACCAACCTCAGCTTCCTAAACCACCCCAGCCTATGGCAAACAAGAAGCATAAAGAAAAAATTAGCTACCAAGGCCACATCTTGCGCAGAAAGTGCACACCACACTGAGAACAGGGGGAATGGCAACATCTGGAACTGCCTCATGACCAAAAACCAGCTGAAAGCAAGCTCATGCAGATCTGTTTGGCCCCAAGGAGGCTTACAATGCTCACTCTTAACCTACAGAAATGCAAAATGCTCCAGAAAAATAAACAAAGTAAAAATATGTATTTGATTTAGGATGAACAGGGGGAGAAGGAAGAAGAATGTGAAACTTTCCATTGGCTTATTAAACTTTCTTTTTCGAAGTTGTTTCTGTTCAAGCAAGAGACTTGCCAGCATAGCTAAGCTGATAATTTCAGAGCCAAATGTGCTCAGTGCCAGTGTCATCAAGAAGGATAGATTATAGAGCTGCTTCTCATTTATGTGCTTGTTCTGATGAAATACAGACATTTATCTTTGTGGAACTCGTAAAACAATTGCATCATTTTCCACTGCAAATTGAATCAATGTACCCAGTGGCTGCTGAGCTGGGAGCAGAGCTGGAAACTGTATGTTCTGCTAAGCAGCTGCTCTGATGGTAGGATCCATTTTGCATTCATCTGAATTGCCTTCACCTTCCCTGTCCATTCTCCACCAAAACCAAAAAACCCCAATCAGACAAAAGAAATCCAAACAAAAACAAAGCAACCAAACATGAAACCCAAAAACCTGGCTTTTGTTTTGTTTTCTCCACAAACCCTCCCCTTGTGAGCCTGAGGGCTGTTATACTGGCAGTCCTTTGTCCAAGTTTGAATTGCTGGAGAGACTACCCTGCATCCATGCAAAATACAGATCCCACACGGAATTCCTGCCAATGTTTAGAGATATTTGCCTCTGAGACTTTTGCTCAGGTCATCTCTCCTTACAGAGCATCACACAGTGCTCCATTCTCTTGTCAGACCTCACACAGAGCAAGTAATTCAGGAAAAAAATCTGTTTAGTCAAACAGAGAGGACATAGGCACTTTCTTTGAGATCTCAAGCCCCTTGGGCAAGTCTAAATTTCTGGAATCACCTATCCAAGTGTAATCACTGCTATAAACAAAAAGACTTCTCCAGAGATTGTAACTTTGTGTGGGGAAGGCAGCATGTGCTATGACACATATGGTGGATCTGCCAAAAAGCTGTGTGAAAAGACAAAAAAGAGTACCTCACCAATATTGCCATGACATGATTATTACCTATTACTTATATCACTAATGTTCTTAGGGTACCAGGTAAGACATGCAGGTGGATTTTACTTACTTATATGCTATCCTGCTTGGATTTTACATCACAGTTATCATTCCAAGGTGGAAAGCTCAGATAATGCTGGACTTCTGCAAAGGCTGCAAATCTATTGTATAGTACCTGAATCCCAACTGTACCTGCAGGTACACCTGCAAAGACAAGGATCTCTTCCAGTGAGGAATCCTGCCCCTGAAAAATTACCATTTGAGAGGCAGGAATCATAAAAATCATAGGATCAGAGAAAGGCTTGTGTTCAGAAGAGACCTTACATGTCATCTATTTCCAACGCACCTGCCATGGGGAGGGGTGCCACCCTCTAGATCATGAACAGAGAGAGGAGAAAGCAGAGCACAAAAAAATGATGAAACCTCAGCACAGTGCTCCTGTCACAGCTGGCTGGTGGTTGGGAGTTCTTCAGCAATCCAGGAAAGGACAGCTTCTAAAGGTAATTCAGGCAGGACAGTGGTGCAGCTGTACTTGTATTAAGGGGCAAAGTCTCCTTCAAGCATGACTGTCAGCAGAGGAAGAAAGCATGGAGATGCTTGCTGCCCTGCTACAAGCATATTTACAAATCAGGCAGAACACATAAATGCCGGGGATTTTATGTAGGCCTTTCAACTTATATTTCTATAACTCCAGGGCAAGAAAAAACAGTCCTGTCAAGAAACAGCAGCAGAGATTCTAACTACAAAAGTAAACAATACTCTAAGGGCCTTGGAAATGCACTTATTTATGCTTTTACAGGTGATTTTAAAACTCTCCAGCTTCCCACAAGTTGTTTCATTCTTGAAGCAGTTTTGTTTTGGTAATCTGTAGTTCTTGATTTCATTTATGCACATTCCAGTAGTGTCTAGAGACTCTAAACAGCATTAATAGTGCCTACCATACAAACCCAGATAACAGACAATGTTTACCCTGAAGGCGAATAGAAAAAAGGAGAAGATGCATCTGTGGTATAGAATCGAGCAGAAAGGAAAAAGCTGTCATAAGGAAGGATCCAAAGGAAATCCAAGATTTGCAGAAGTGTGGTTGTTTATAGGGCCTCAGGGTTTAGCTGCTCCAGCTGAGATGCTTCCAAAGGGGGTTGATAATGCAAAGCATTCATTGCCATGAAACAGGATTCGAGTCTGCCTCGAGTTAGTCACTTCTAACACCAGGAACTGAAGATCTCACAATTCTAAAGCAACCTCAGTTTAGATTTCCACAAATTAATCTTCATCCAATGCTAATGGTGCTCAGTACTGGCTCTTAAGACTCCACTCTTGAATAGTTCACAGTCATGTTGCCTTCAGGTTTTTCTACTTGTTATGAGAAAAACAATAAACACTGAACTCAAGTGAAAATATGCTTTGAAAGAGGCAATATTTTGGGGGGGAGATTTTATCTGTTATTAGCCCAAGAGATTAGCTTGGAGAAAATTAATGAGATTTCAGACACATGCTCAGGCTTGAAGCAGAAAAATCCAAGCTAAATCAGGACTGAAAAATATTTAATCCAAATTTGTCATCCTACAACACTTCGGCTGAAAAGTTGGTTCAAGACTTCATACTCCCAGGCACTCAGCTCTGCTGGATCTCCACAACTCTCACTGAGTTGGGGCAATACCACCATCTGAATCACTGAAATTTAAATAAGTGTATTAAATGATGTTGATTTAAAAGTGTTATTTCCTTTCTTTAAATCTGAGCTGTTTGACTGTAAGATCAGAGTCTGCAAAAGAAGTAAAAAGATGGGGATAAGATTTTTTAAGTGGCTTTAATGTCAAAATTGTTACACATTTAAGTTTAATTAATCTGTTACTCATCTGGAAAATATGAGAGAAAAAAAATATTGCTGGTGGTTTTGGAGTGGAGGGAGCTTCTGTTCAAAAGAGATGGTTTGCCTCAATGGAAGAGAAACAGCCATTCACTTAGTTATCCAAGGCACTAGTTTAAGGACTGTATTGCACTCCATTGAAAACATTCCTACTGTTCAGTTGTGTCCTGTATCAAAATATCCTTCACAAGACAGTTCCAGGTCATTCACCAGCACATCAGCAGGGTTTTGCTACTCACTTCTGCATATGGGTAACAGCATGAAGTCCACGCTGTCTGCCAAACAGCCCATATATCAGAGTTTACCAGGCTCTGCTGCTCCTGCTTTTCCTCCCCCTGTAGAATGCCACAGGCTACAGACAGATGAAAAGGGAAACACTATAGCCTTTCAAAGGACCAGTGTAACTCTTAGAGGGAAATTATCCTTTGATTGTACAACAGAGATTCTCGAACACAGCTGATATTAAGAAACACCCATGTAACACTACCTTCAATAAAGAGCACAACGAAATGTGTTTCTCAAGACAAAAGAATGAAATCTGGCAACTTTGCATGGCTGCTTGGCAAAGACTACAAGTGCTCTAAAGTGGCTGGTTAAATGCTAGAATTATAATGGGAAGTGGAAATGGAAAAGTCTGGAAACATTCTAACTTCGGAGGTTGAGGCCCATTTTCTGTTTCTTCTGGCTAGTGTGTAATGAGACACTACAACTGCTTTCTGTGCCTGTTCCTCTGCATAAATACATGCCAAAGGTAGGAGCAGACAGCTGCTGAGAAATCCATCAAGGGATGTTAAACACAAAGATACCACCTCTGGCTCAAGTAATCTCAGCACAGCAGATTGCTGGGAGGTGCTGCAGGGAAATTGTGCCATGTGTCCGTCTCGTGCTCAAATCTCGTAGGACAGAGACCCAGTACCACAAACGGCAACTTCTGCATTCGCCCAGTACAGCTCTCTGTAAGCTCTGCTGTTAAATGGGAACTTTGTAACATTTCATTCAACAGGCACATTTGGAAACAGATGCTTCCCAAAGATCCTTCCATGAATGATTTAGGCCAATTAAAGGGGCTTTCAGGAAAAGATACCTGCACATGCAGTGAAATTTACCCTTTGTGAGGGTTTTACTGACAGGCTGCTGTCCCTTGTAACACAATAAATCCCCATCAAACATGGTTAGACAGCCACAGGCTGTATTCCACCAAAAAATTCAGATCCTAAAATAAATCTTTTAAAGTACAAAGGTATTTGGATGTCAGGAAGAGAAATCTCTTTCAGGTCAGTCTCTGCTAACAAGTTACCCATCTATTTTGCTGTAAGGATTCAGGGCTCAGTTCTCATCTCAAAGTTCACATTTAGTCAAGCATTTAGCCTAGTCCCTGTAGTCTGTTCAGAAAACTAAAGAAAATGCAAAAAAATCTAGATTATTTTAGACAACAGAACACTACTTCTTTTTCTTGCTCTTCTATATGTGAGAAAAAGCCTGACAAGAATTTGCTTTCCAACCTGGCAGTGAAAAACTCTACATCTGAGCAGAAGCAAAAAGTTTCATCTGATGAAATGATCTTTTCAGAAACTTTATCAGCAGGAGAAAGTAAAGAATTATAAAGGAGCAGCATCTGTAACATGATATGTGACCATGGGCTCCAACAGAAAAATACGGCCTTAGATATTTGCAAATGTATATACATGTATGTCATGACATACATGTCAGAGTTACTCAGAAAATAAAATTATCAATGTATAAAGCTCAAAAGGAGGAACTTCATTCTAAAGTAGTGGAAGAAAAAATCAGAAATACTATCAATGTACTATCTAACCATCACTTCCCAAAATAGTCATCATGTGCCACTGCTTCTTGGTGGACTTGGTCAGACCAGTGGTCACAAAAGGCAGAATTTTAGGAAGTTCATAATCTGACAGGAGGCCTATCAGTGTTAGACACCCCAAGCCTGTTGAATTTAGGCTGCATTTGGGAGAGCTATAAGATCTTTTCACGTCCAAACGCAGATATCAGCACCTAAAATATCTAGCTCTTTAAGAATCTTTAGCTGTTCCTCCTCTTTTAGAAAGCTGTGTGACCCTTTTGTCAAACTCAGTGACATTTTCAAAGTTGAATACAATCAGAACAACAGATTTTGGAGTCTATAAAGCAGCTGCCATATGGGAAAAGTTAAAAAAGAAACAGGCACACATAAAAGACAGCATGAGAAATGATGGCTCTGCTTGGCCTGGGCAGTGTTTGTCCTCTCCTCTGAGGATTTTCAGCTACCTGAGCAATCAATCCAAGCACTAAATTTGCCGCTTCTTGTCTTTGTTAAAGAAAATCTACCAATAAATCCCCATAAGAGTTTGTGTAACCCAGATCAGTCAGTTATTTCTCTCTCCCTCAGCATTCACGGCTTAACCAGCTGGCTCTCACACTGCCCAGGCACAGACCTTGTTAGGCACCAGTGGCTGATGGAGACAGCCTCGTGCTGCATTTTGAGGAGGCCAACACACTGTGAAAGCTCCCAGAATATACTTTTTGTGTAAATACAAATAAGCAGGAAAGCCCCGAAGTAATTTGTTTTCTTTTATGCTAAACAGGAAGATGTATGGGAAGAAGAGAGCTGCTTATTAATCCCAACCAAACAGTAAACTCCAGCTGAGCAAACTCTGCCATTTGGTGGACTGAATTTCTTAATCAGGAAAACATATGGGGAGGCAGTTTTCAGCAACTGAGACAGGAGCATTTGCAAATGCTTTCCTATTGGTGCAGACCAGAAAGACAGCACAGTCTGCATTTTAAAAAAAGGAAATATTTTTGCTTTTTTTGCCTTGTACAAGCAAATTAATGTTAAGGGAACTGAGCAGCTTCCCTGTAGTGTCGTGAGAGTAGCAGAACCAGTGAAGATGGCTCAATCACAAAAAAAAAGAATGTTGTATACAAGTCAAAAACCAAATGAAGCAAAACTAAACCATTCTTCTGTTCTGCTCATCCCAGAAATGTAATTCAAGAAAACAGCTTAGACTCTGGAATTTATTGTCAGGAAAAAGAGGAAAAAACACTCAGTATCCCAAGAAATGGCAGAAGCAAAGCCTTGAGAGGAAGCCTGCTGCATTTCCCTAAAATCATAAATTGGGTTGGAAGGGACCTTTAGAGCTCATCTAGTCCAACTCCTCTGTAGTAAGCAGGGACACCTTTAACTAGATAAAGTTGCTCAAAGCTCCATCCAACCCGGCCTTAAACATTTCCAGGTATGGGGCACCTCTCTGGGCAACCTGTGCCAGTGTTTTACTATCCCCATTGCAATAAACTTCTTACTTATATCTAATCTATTTATACTCTCTTTTAGTTTAAAATCATTACTCCTTGACCTATCACCAGTGGCCCTACTAAAAAGTCTGCCCTCAGGTTTTAGACAGCAGGTTTATCTAGCATCTTTCCTCCCTAGTGAAGGAGAAGAAGATATCAAAGCATAATGTTTGTAGACACTGCTGATGAATACACAATCTCTCAGAAGAGTTCAAAACCCAAACTCTTGAATGTTTCTATCATGTGTATGATCAGCACTAAGGCCATCAGCTCCTGACTGGCATAAAAGAGGTTATGAGTTGATTGAGCAGATGCTCTGTTGCCAGTGCATTTTTGCTAGAATGATTCCTCTGTGCTCTGTGTAGCTTAAAATTAATCAGAAGGGCCCCAGATTTTAAAGTCAGACAAACAACTAAATCCCACAGGCCAATTATACACGCAGAAACAATCTCCCTAATTTAGGTAGCAAGGTCCCATCAACGTAGCTCTCTAGCACATTAGACTGGTGGACTATATTTAAATACATGTTCTTGCTGGAATGTAAAGTTGGTACAAGGTCAGAAATTAAGTCTGAATTTTCAGCACAATCTAGTCACCAACTTGTTTTGTGCTGTGTATCAATATTCTGCATTTCACTAAATCGTGCATGTTAAAAGAAAATTATGTGCAAAGCTTTATTTAAAGAGATGGGTCACAGATGTAAGGCAGCTTACAAAGGGATATATAGAAATGGAGGGTTACTGCCTCAAGAAATTTCTGTGGTGAAGGGACATGTGTCATTAAACAATTCACAACCGAAAAACCTGGAGCTGAAGCTTAGTCCCTAACTAAGATGTGCTCTTAGTGAGGCAAGGGTAGCAGGTAGGTACCGAAAATCTGCAGAGCAATACTGATTCTTGGATTAAAGTAGGATAAAACTTTATATGCAGTATCAATTACAATCCAAAACATGAATTGTAATTAATTCATGAGCTGCTTTGTAAAAGCAGCTGAATTACTCTTCTTTTAACACTGCTGTGGGAAGTTATGTGATCTGACCTTCCCGCAACAATCTCAGTCTCTTTAGATTTCTGCTTACTGGTAGAAAAACACATTGTGTTGTAAGCAACCCCCATCCTGCCTGCCTTTCACAACAGTGTAGGATCAAGAGTAACCTCCTGCTGAGAAGAAACAGGCTGAATGACCTGTGAAAGAGAGATGAGTAAGGCCAGATGGATTCCCAACACCACATTGAGCACTGAGGGCCAGAGGGAGCAGAATGACACCAGAAGAAGGAGGGCTTTGTGATCTCACCATAGAGTAACTGCAGGGAATTTTTCTTGAGGCACTGTACCATCACTTGTCATCAAATTTAATACAGCAGCTCCTTGGTCACAACTGAATTAGGTGGCCTCATGAGGAATCAGTGTGAAAGTAATGAAAGGAGTAGTTGGCAGTCAAGGCAGGTGGCTGCCCCTCTCTACTCCACTCCAGTGAGAGCCACCCCAGAGTGAGTGTCCAGCTCTGGGGTACCCAATATAAGAAGGACATGGACCTGTTGGAGCAAGTCAAGAGGAGGCCACAAAGATGCTCAGAGGACTGAAGCATCTCTGCTATGACCACAGCCTGAGAAAGTCGCAAGTGTTCAGCCTGGAGAAGAGAAGGCTCCATGGAAACCTTAGAGCAGGTTCCAGCACCTAATTGGGCTCCAAGTGAGCTGGAGAGGGGCTTTTTGACAAGGGCATGTAGTCATGGGACAAGAGGAATGGTTTTAAACTAAAAGAGGAGAGATTTAAATTAGATATTTAGAATGAAGTTCTTTCCTGTGAAGGTGATGAGGCATGAACACAGGTTGTCCAAAGAAGCTGTGGATGACCCATCCCTGGCAGTGCTCAAGGCCACCTTAGGTGAGGCTCTGAGCAATCTGGTCTGGTGGAATGTGTCCCTGTCCATGGCAGAAGTGTTGGAACTAGATGTTCTTTAATGTGCCTTCCAACCCAAAGCATTATATGATTCTATATTACTCCAGCTTGAAAAATCACACCTCAGCATCAACAGAGCAGTGAAACTATGTTTTTTTCATTTACTACAGGAACTCAAACCACTCTCCTAGAGAGGGTTTCTGACCAGTTTAAAGTATAGGTTTTAAAGGACAATATCCATCTCGTTTCTGTTGTACCATTCTATGAGCTTTGTGGGTTTTGACAAGATTAATCTCTCCTATCTTTAGACACCTACAAAGTACAACTTCATGTCTGATCTGATCCTTTGATATTCACTTCAGAGTAAAGAAAGGTGCTTCTGAGGTGGAATTCCATCCCATCCCAAGGTAGACATCTAAAGCAGGTCAGAGAAATTGTACCTGAAGAGTGTCTATTTTGCCCCTCCATTGACTGCAGGAGTTTAGTTGAGGAGCTCACGTGCAGAAAATTACACTGGAATGTCTGAAGCTGGAGGAGGTAAATCCCACCCTAGAATATCTCTCCCAAGAGCCGTCAAAGCTCTTCACTGAAACTGTTTGAGGTAAGGAGTTATTTAGACTGCAAAGCTTTAGGGGGTCTTTTACTGTAGGCTTGAAAAGTTATTGACATATTGGAAACTCAGTTTCAAGAGACTCTTTGCACACTGTAGTGATACTACCTGGTGGGAGTTCCACTCAATTCCTGTTTAAATTAAAAAGGAATATGATCTGTTGCTTGTTGCTAAACATGGTCCCACTCTCCAATATGCAAAATCCCATAGCTAATGAGTTGGATTCTCATCTAAATTACCCTGATGCAATGAGAAAGGGCACCACCAAAATTCAATTATATCCAATTATATTAGTTTAAATCTGAGATAAAACAAAGCTAGAATCAAGTCTAGTCTGTTCCACATTGATTTCTAAGTTTTCCCTATGTTCAGCTCTCAAAATAGCTCAAATATTGATGTCATGCAGGAGTGAAGTTCTATAAAATGTCATTTTGATATTCATTTAATTATGCTAATTGTGACTTGTTACCCTCTACCTCTTATTTGTACATTTAAAATATACTCAATTCCCCTCTAGCAAAATTCTCTTGCCAAAAGAGATCCAATCATTGCTGTTAACTTATACTCAAAACCTCATCCCAGGAAAAGATAAATAAAACTGTTTAGGTAAATGCAGAGAGAGAATTTAATAAAACTTATGTGCATGTAAATACTTAAACATTTAAAAGACTTTCAGTAAAACATTCTATGTCTTTTTTGTTTGAGGAATTTCTGTTCTTTTAGTGGAGTTGAACGCTTTTGTCTCAGAACAAAAGCTTCCAAAGCATTTTAAAATGTAAGAAAATCTAAATAAATTTATAAGAATTCTTGAAGCCTAGAGTGAAGCACCACATTTCCTTGCTCTTCCATGATACAACTCCATAAGAGCATTTCCAAGCTCTCTGGTTCTGCATTTCAGTCCCTACACCAGAGTTTCTTGATGTACAATTGGGAGAGCAACTCTGAGCACAGCCTGTTTCCCAGCCCACCCATCCTCCCAATGTGTCTCTGCTGTGCATTCGTGACAGTGAATGCACTTCTCGTAGGAAGTTCAGAACCTGTTCACCCTCCTGTGCTGGATGGCATGTGGGGACTGCTGTGGTGGCAGTGGCAGTGCTGCCACCAGGCTTGTGGAGCTGCATCACCCACAAACAGAGACTCATTGCTCAAGTGGCTTTAGACCAGTCCTCAGATAACAGGGACTTTTGGGGACCAAGGACTGTGCTGATGCAGCACCTCTCCGTGCTACTCAAACACAGGAGTTGTGGGGTGATTAATCTTCCACACATCATGGGAAGAATGGAACCAGGTGTGATAGCAGCTTCACAATACCTGTCGTGGCAAGGTAGAAACTACAGATCTTCTGTTCCCTCATATTAATAATATTATTTTTACACATTTTTCTATCCAGATGGCATACTACCACAGTGTTACACAAAGGAAGATGTTCACATACCCTGAAGATGTCAGAGGAACAAAATCTACAGCAGAAAATGAAATGAACTTCTATAGTTCAGAGTCCCAAGCTCAACAAAAAGTACCTGTGCATGTGTGGGCATGGACATACACTCCTATACACAAAAAAGGCATGGGGAAAATTATATTTTCAAGAATATAAAAAATTACCAGTTTCTAATCCTCCAAAGCCCTAAACGTTGCACAGAGAAGACACATATTTAGAAACTCTGACTCGCAACTGACTGAGCTCCGGGAAAGACACCTGTTGGTTTCACAATGGTTATAGACCAAGCCTACCATACAGCAATGCAATTTCTCTCATTAGAGAATGTTTACATTTAATTAGGTAATTGTATTTTTTGTTACGTATTAGTTCTCCCTGTTCTTGTCATTAGGATATATGTTTACAGTAGCAGTAAATGCTTCAATAATAAAAAAATGCTGAATACAAGTTTATAAGAATTCTCTTCCTTAAGCAAAACTAAACCAAACCAAACAAAGTGATTTCAAAGCCACTAATTACACATGCTGTTCTTCACGAGAGGCGTTTCCAAATGCGATGTCTCTAACAACTTTGTTCTACTGCTGTGACTTACGTTCACAGATTCCGTGGGGTCTAAATGAAGCAGAAGGATTAATTGCATACAGATGCTTTCCTATTTCTGCTTGCCACTGTTTTTATTATTCTTTTGTGTTTTTTTAAAAAACAAAGCCCATAAAAGGATTTTACATTATCCTAAGAAAGTTAAATACAACCTGTAAGAAGTAATTACAGGCACAAAACATATGGAAATGCCATCTCTTGTTTTGGTTATATTTGCACATAATGTATGCAGAGCAAGTTGTGATTAGCAGACAGGAAGCATGGTCTGTGATTATGCAGGATTTGGTAATTGAATCCACCAAGGATAATGATGCTGACCTTCCCATTTGAAAATAAACTAGGCATTCAAGTTTTAAGTGGTTTGCATTAATTCTAATTGTATAGACATGTCTACCCAGACCTGCTGCTGGGAGGACCCGGAACAGGTAAGTAATGATTACATTAGAGTGTTTTATTAACAGCAACTAAAGTAATGCTGTTTACAGCAACAGTGCTTGGACCGTATAAAACCAAAATCTGAACACCTAGGAGACATCATTTTCACTGAAGCACACAGGCCAGTGCTGCAGCAACCACAGCAAAAAGCTGCCCAAGTTGCTCTGTGATTACGGGGTACTCCTTGCAAACCCACACAGAAGAAACTAGCTGCTAATTCATGACAGATCTGCTTTCTTGCCTCTTCTATTATCCTTCAATCTTGCAAGGAATACAGGGATCCAAAAGATGGAAATGCAATGGAATTAAATAAATAAATGAATTATTTGTCCTGGACACATGACATAGTTTGGACTACCTATGAAACCACAGGTTTTTGGGGATTTTTTTTTTTCTTGAATTGGTACCTTTTAGCAGAGATATTAACTTGGTTCTACTACTGTAGTTCAAGAACAGAAACTATGGAAACAGACTGGTGTCCCTCATATGGAGACAGACTGGTGTTTAAACACTGGTGTGTTAAATCTGCAAGCTGACCTAGTTTTCATCTAGTCCAGTGAACCCACTCTCAAGTCCATCTGTGATGCTCTTTCGTAAGCCCTGAGGGCAAATTTGCCTCGGTCCAAAGCCTGCAGAAGTTTTACTTACAGTACCACCAAGTCTATGTGTCCTAGTCTGCAGTGGGGCAAATCTGCCAGAGAATGAAAAGCAAAGACCAGTGACTTAGAAAAAGCTGCGTGGCCTCCTATTCCCAGAGTCACAGCAAAAACATGTTGCTGATTGGGAGTGTAGTAAAGGCCATGGTCTCCTTGATGCTCTCTCTGCTGGAGATAAAGTCTGTCTAGACTAAGTTGGACTTTTTTCTGGAACCAAGTTCAAGGATTTTTACATTTCTCCTAGATTTCTGATGTGCATCTGCCCATCAGACGTGGGATCCAGTCACCTGCCTCAGGTCTGGAAATTACAGATAATTCCATTTTTCCTGAACATACCAGCTCTGTGGTGCAGGCATGGAAAGCAAATATTTCCCTCTCTAAATGCCAGACTTAGACATGCTCCGTAATTTCTGGCTGCAAAACTCATACTGCTTATTCTTGCTGCAAAGCCCAGGAACACACAGGACTCATATGGGAAGATTTGTGGTGTGTGCAATGGAAGTCCAAGGTGTTCAGGAAGCACTTGGCTTATTGCATGTGCACTTTACAGCCACGTACAGACATTCCTCCTGGGACAATGGCAAGAAAAGATACGGCAGCTCAATTTCTACTTTCCTATACTCCCTGATGCAAATAAAATTAAGCCACTGATGGATTACCATCTGGCCATTAAAACTGATGACTGATGCCTGTAAGAATAGCTCAAAGACCTGCAAAGAACTGCAAACTCTAGGAATCTGGGCTCAGTCACAATCCATGTGATCTGGCCCTACAGAAACATCCCTGCCGTGTCCAACCATCAGGGCAGGCTGATTGCATCTTGTCTGCCAGGACACAGAGGTGAGAATGACTGCTCACCAGTGATAACACAGCAGGAAGTTCCCAGCAATAGTAAGAAGCAGGGATGGCTGTTCTACAGCAGACTACTGGCCTGAGCAGGGAGTGCTTAGAATCTAAATTACTGAAAAACAGATTAGAGGAATCACAAGAAAGCTCTATAATTGCACTGGAATTAAGTTATATGCTTACATTTTGCATGTGTAAAAATTGATAATATGGAATGCACAGGCTTTCACCTCTGGGTAACTGGCTTACTGCTCTATTATATTTAATGGACAAACAGGAAAACATTATGTAGTCTTCACTTAGAGTGTATTTATGACTCAACAACACTCTAAAAGTATGTCCAAAACCATTTTTTCAGCTCATTAGAATAACTGCAGGAGGGAACCATGATAGTGTGGGGTTTATAAGATGACATGAAGGTCAAACCCATTCCAGGATCATTGTTTTATTAGTTACTTCCCACTCTCTGCTGCCTGAGTTACAGATTGATGGTCTCAGTCCAAGTCCAGGTGCTTACATACATCTATCATACTACCTCACATGGTAGCAGGCAAAGAAAGCATACAGATCATTCACTAGTCCAGAAGAAACAACATCTTGAGCACAAAACTCAAACCTTCAGTCTGGATAACGGCCTCCCAGACAATGGAAGAGATTTTTATCGACTGCTCATTTCACTTTTACCCCATTTGCAAGCTCCTGGATACAAGCAGATTTAAGGACAACAACGGAACTCAAAGGCCACAAAGAGGTTGTGGAACTGCCTGGACATACAATGAGCTTTTCACAGACTGCATAATGCTACCACTTGTACTTGGCCCCACAGATCATGCTCTGCTACCAAAGAAATTTAGAAGCAATGTGGGAGGGACAGGAGCTTGAACCTTGGTGATAGAAGCAGTGATAACAGCAGTGAAAGTTCAACGCCGAGATATTGAACAATGTCATTTTGTGCAGCTTTGGTAAAGAGATGCCACAGTGTCAGCAGGACAACAGCTGTTCACATCCACATTTACAGGGAAGAAGCAAGTGGGCTCCATCAGCCTATGTCATTTGCTATCAGCCTCAGCCTCTCTTTCATG
Source organism: Pycnonotus jocosus (assembly GCA_013400435.1). Taxonomy (NCBI): domain Eukaryota; kingdom Metazoa; phylum Chordata; class Aves; order Passeriformes; family Pycnonotidae; genus Pycnonotus; species Pycnonotus jocosus. The sequence continues at coordinate 694,005 of VWYP01013420.1, forward strand.
AAAATGGTCATTGAATCTGCTGTATCATCTCTAGCAACAGGAAAAAGACAAAAGGATCAGAATCAGAAATGTTCTTTTCCCAGTCTTCCCTGTCTGCTGAAAGACAACCTAAAAGGAAATCTGAGTCATGACCTTCTTGCTTAGCAAAGCCCCCTGGGATCAGCATTAGCAAAGGTAGCTTTGGTCTTTTCAAGGGTGATCAGCACCCAAAACAAGTGCTTGTGATATTCAAACCAGAAATGAAGGGAAATATCCACATGGAATCCCTCCTGCTGCTGATGGGTAGGCAGCATGGTGCACACAGACAGCCTGGGATCAAGCTGATAATAGTCTGCTCCTGTTCACAGATGAAGGAAAATGAGTCTCAAATTACCAGAGCTGTCCCTGGGCTTTGATACTATCATGCACACTGCTGCTATCCAGCGTCAAAGTCATAACAGGGGCAAGCACTGTGGCACCAAGGAGGGACAATGCGGTTTGTAAGAGCAGATGCAGGCAAAAAAAAAAAAAAAAAAAAAAAAAAAGAAAAAAAGAAAGTAAAGCACATCCTTTCTTATATTCACCAGCCAGCACATTTAGTACCACGATCCTTGTTTTCTTACGATATCAAATCACATGGGGCCTAAAATATTCCTAAAGTTAATAAATGGTCAACTCAGACACAAAAGCTACAACTATTCCACCAATTTAAACAGAGATGGGTTTTTGGCTGGAGAACTCAAGTGTGACTGATGACATTGTTTAATTTCAGCACTCTCTCTGGTTTGGGTTTGGCCCATATTAACAACCAATCTCTTAGGCAAAGCCCAGGCATATTTTGGGGGAGATATGAACCAGGCAAATAGAGCCAGTAATAACTAAGATGACAAAATGCACAGTAGACTACAGACAGCTTGGCTTCACTTTCTTAGCAAATTACCTTGATACTTGTTTCTTCTAAACTGCTCTTCCTGAGTGACACTTTTGAGACATTAAAGGATCAGAGCAAAGGACAGTGAACTGGGAGCCACAACATTAATTATGGCTCTGACACTGGTTACTGAGGAGACCCTTGGCAAATCACAACTGTGCATTCTAAGTGAGAAGGTGATGATCGCAAATCCTTACCACATGTCAGGAAGGAGAGACCCAATTAATTAATGCTCAGAAAGTGCTTTGGAGATTAAGTGTGTAACTCTTGATGTCATGAGAGCTAAATATTATTACTGAACTCAGCTTCATACAAATGGGCAAAGGTTCCCAGGAAGAGAAACATTAAGGGTGGGAAGCAAAGAATGCTCTTATGGAAAAATACTCAGTGTAACTCATTCTGAAGCTCTTTCCCAGTAGCCAAGTGATTGTTTTCCTCTAGGTACAAGGTTAAAAGGATTCCTGCTAAATCCCTGGTATCTGTCAAGGTTTAGGGACATGACATGAGCTGCAATCTTCTCCAAAACAGCTCTCACTATTAGTAGGGGCATGAATATATTCAACCAATTATTTAGGTATAGACATCACTATGAGGAGTTAGGGTTTTCCGTCTCTGTGTCCTCTCAAGAGCAGTCTTTGGTAGACAGATAAAGAAACACTGTTAAATATGGGTAAAAGACTCTAGCTCTGATCACTTCTTTTTCTACTGCTTTCTATATGGTACAGTTAGAAACTGGGAGTTCAGCTCAAATGTCATGAAAGTTGGACCATAAAGGAAGGAACAAAGAGGGCCCAAAGAGAGAGCCACTTGAGGTTAGAATGAAGTTCCAGCAGCCAAAGGCAAGGCTCTTGCCCAGAGCAAAAAGGATCCAAGAGTGATTTCATATAATGCTTTATATGTCCCAGTCTCTCTGGAAAATGAGCTGTTTCAAAGACCTACCCTTCTTGAACAGGTCAATTTTTTCCCCAGTAGAAAAGGAGGCAGAGATGTGTTACTGCATAAGTGGTCACAGAAGACATCTCAGTGTGAGGAGTGGGATGAGCTAGCATAAGGAGGGCATGGATCTTTCACCAGACTTTGCCAGAGACTCCGACAAAAAAACCCCATAATTGCTATACACTGATAGTCAGAGATTCATGGATTTTAAAGGACCTTCAAAATCACCATTATTCATTCCTGCATAATGGCTTTGAACTAGATCTTATCTTTCAAGAAGATAGCCTCTCTTGATTCTAAAATCCCCAGTTATTTGTAGGATTAAATACAACCCTTGAGAAACTGGAGCCTAATTTCAAGGTTGAGGTTGTTTAGGTTCAGGCTGCATCAAGATCCTCTCAGCTGATTTCAACAGATTGAAGAGCCATTTGCAATGTTTATTTTCTGAAAAAGTATATGTAAGAACCTAATCAAGCCTCTTTCTGCTTCTTTAACTCAAACTGTATTTATGGCATTCTGAAATTTTCCATTATGTGCATGACTCTCAATTGCTTAATCATTCTTGGGAATTTTGCCTGAATCATCCCCAGTTTTTGAACACCCCTGTAAAAGCTACAAGGCAATATTCTGATAACAGTCTCATCAGCACAAATCACAAAGGTTATACAGTTAATTTTACTCAAGGTCCCCAAAACCTATGTCACATATTTTTGGCATCAGTGTTCAGTGAGTGATAAACTAGGACCCCAGCATATCTCTGAATCACTGGCTCTAAAAATAGAATCAATCTGTGGCCTTTGTTCCCACACATTTGACTTTACTTTTGTCTCACACCCTGCTATCAAGCAATCCAGATTGTTCTGTATCACTGATCAGTCCTATTCATGATTTATCACTCCCTCAAAATGTGAAATCTGAAAATTTTATCAGTAATGAGTACATCTTCTTCCACGTTGTTCCTAGAATTATCAAACAGCTGAAACTCAGCAAATCATATCTGCTTGACCCACAAGAGACAGCTGAGCTTAATGTTCCTATTCACAAACACATTTAAATACCTAATATTCATCCAGGTTTTATCATTTTAATAAGTTATCATTTGAGCTTCTATCATTATGGTTTCCTAATCAACGTGCCATGCAGCACAAAGTCAAGTGTTATAGAAGTCCGTTACATCAAAACGAGTACCTTTCTACATCAAACTTGTAATCTCCTAAAAAAGACATCAGGATTATTTGACAAGAAATATAGTTTCTTCAGAAAACTACATTGATTGGCATTAATTGCATTACTCTCCTGTATGTCTTTACTATTTGAGAGCTGCATCAGCCAAGCCATTATTTTGCCTGGGATCAATGTCAATCTGACACTACTGTAATTACCTGAGTTGTTCCATTTACCCTTTTTGAAGCATTGGTACAATGTTACATTTCCTTAAACTTTGTTAAGGATGCAGGCTTTATGCCCATATTAGCATTTTGAGGCCATGACAGAGACAGAGCCCTCTACAGGTGAAGTTCCCCTTCCAATAATTTTTACTTTGCATCTTCTCTGCTTGCAGTTTAAAAGGGTAGCATTACTCCCCAGAAACCCAGCCTGACAAAATCTGTATGGAGAGAAGTTCAGGAGCACGTGGAATCTCATGCTCTGAGGATGATCTTGATCTGATACCACCTCAAGTGCTTCCATCGCTGTCCCAACACTTCCTGCAGGCATCCACAACTCACTGTGCAGTCCTCTTTCCCACTTCCTGTACCCCAAATTTCTGGCAGGATCATGAGCCACAACCTGGTTGTACGTGAAGTCACCAGTGAAGAGAAGCTTTTAGCCCTGCATTGCTGGGCACGTCTTGCCTCTGAAGAAGGCTACTCGAGCCATTATTATCCAAGACTATCCAAGACTATCTCCAGCCTGGGAGAGGTTAGCTGGAGAGAAGCTAAATCTGATATAGCATAGGGAAAGCCTAAAACATGCTATTTCTGAGACCACACTGCTGGAATGGCTTCTAAAAAGCCCTCTGATCAGCATTCAAAGTGTCATTTGCAGTGAAGGACGAATTTACTTATTTTAAAATCTTTTCTGTTACCACAAAAAGACCAAGATGCTACCATAAAGACAAGGCTGAGGTGTAGACTATGATATCCCCATTGGAAGGAACCAGCTTTGGCAGCAAAGCAAAGGGTTCCCTGTAGCATAATGGCAAATTTTGGCTAAAAATAGTATTACCAAATCCAGCTACATCAGACTCAGTATAAAGACTGTGGCCAAGTTCAAGCTTGGCACTACAGCAATGCCTCACATTAATTCATCCAAAATTCACATCAGCATTTCTCCCACTCAGTGCACTGACCTGGAGAACTGTGGCTGTGCTGCATCTCTCTGGCACACAGCAACTTGCTCAAGGTGATTCACAGTCACATAAAGCTGTGTTCCCAGACGCAACAGTCAAGACGCTTCCTTAAAACCTGCAGAAAAGAGTCCATTTTCACAGCTCTTGTAGCTGCAGGTTTTGCAGCACATCAGCTGTGCTCCCTAGGAGAGCAGAGATTATGTCTGGCCATGACATCTGCTCTGGGTTGTAACCAAGCTCTCAGCTTTCCAAACTGGTTCTATTCATTATGCTCTTTTATTAGGGAAAACTTTGAATATCTGCTTTATTGGTATTTGCTTTATCCACAGTGTTTATTTCAGTGACTGATTCTAGCACTTTTAATTTAAAAAACCCCAACATACTTGTCTAAACCATTAGAAACCAATCAGTCCATGTAATATTTCAAAAGAACTGGTCATCAGCCACAAATTCACAGGCATTACATACATTCATATATAAAATTATTTCCTAGACCAAGAAAACAATGCAGAGAGCAGTTTGATGCATGATACACAGTTTAAATTTTAAGACAGTATGGTCTGAACTGAGGATTCATTCCTGCTATTTGCTGAGATGCTCCTTATCAGATGCTCATCCTGCATTATGCTTAAAGAAACAAAACACCAGAAGAAATTGTATTCATCTCCCCAAAAATTGTGTCGAAAACCTCCTCACTGTCTTGTGAGCGAAGTTTACCTTGCATGTACTCTCTCTACTTGATGATGTAGAAACAAAAGACACAGAGGAATAAAAAGAAGGCGAAAGCATGTTCTGAGCACAATTAAATATGATCATGCTGCATATAATTTAATTAAGACACTTTATTGTGCTCCTGTGTTCTTGTTGCTTAGTACCTGCATTGAGGCAATGGTTAATTAAACATGCAGCTTAACAATGGTGACTGCACCACACATTTCACAATGCTTTGTATTAAAATTTTATTTGTGACTCAACCCCCCAAAAATTATTTGCTCAGTTTTCTCATCTTGTGTAAGTGTGAAGAGCCACAATCAATCCAAGAAGGCTCAATGTTTATGATTTTTAATACTGGGTAAAACCAAGAAGAAATAAACATATTCAAAAAATACAAGACGACTGTTTGGGAATCAGCCATACAGGGAGAGAATAGACTTTGGTGCTGTATCTCATTATTGTATTTAATGTTAAATAAATAAATAAATAAATAAATAAAAAGGATTAAATACACTTGGGTTGGAAATGAAACAACTCCTTCACAATTCATAAATGATGAACAAAATTCTTCTTTTCTTTGTCTGCTGAAGGTATTTCAAATACTGTTTGGATTACTAGATGTGTTTGTTTTTGGGGTTTTTTGGTATGGAAATTTCAGCTGGAATGGCTGAATACCCATAGCTGTGTCCACAATGTAAACAAAATCCATTGCTTCTTTTTTCTCTTTGCTTCTGCCCCATGAGCAAAGACAGACTCAGGCCTGGTTTGTGTAAGTGGGCTATTCTGCATCTTGCTTGCTTGCTGTTGAGCCTGTCATTGTCACATTGCATACACCTATACCCACCAGCATCTTTGCAAGCTTCCCTATGGAGTCTCCTAGGACACTTTCTGACACAACATCATCAAGAAGACTCTTTAGAATGCATCTCATCACAATGTATAGAAAGGTTATTGCTAAATGATTCACTTTGTTAGTACATTAAGTGGCCATATATTCAATCCCAGGCAATTAACTGACCAACACAGTCAATTATCTAATAATAAACCTGGACCCTTCAAGACTTCCAACTAAATTAAAGGGTCTCTTGCAGAAGAAACGGAGTGGCCATAAAACTCTCTGTGACTTAACACTGTTAGAGAAGTCTAAACATTTCCTGACTCCATTTGGAATATAGATTTTTTATTTTCTTCCCAAATGACCACAGGAAACAGGTTATATCATTTTAATTATTGCTGATGCTGCTCAGGGGTTCTGAGAGCAAGCCAATAATTCTGAAAACAGGTCTCTTCCTTTATGTAGTTCCTCTTCAGCAAGCCTTCTACTCCCACGTTTAAACCCTCCATCCACCTTATACGCTATCTTTTTTAAGGAAGCTTTGAATACTAGCCTAAAACACTTTCATTGTCTCCCTTCTCCCATCTCAGTTAGTCCTCCCCCCATCATTAACTACAAAGTCCAGATTGTGAGACTCATAGGCTAATGGAATGTCTAATGCAGAGCAGCTGTACATTTTTAATGCAAAAGGGGAAAAATAAAGGCAGCATATGGTTTTATGTAATCTTCCTATGAATTTTTAACTGAGTGTCCTAATTCATGTCGGACAGAAAGAGCTTTTTTACTGGTCCTTTGTGGTTAGAGCCTGCTAGCATGAAGCGTGCAGTTCTTTAAAGCCACAGTGAGCGCAGGTGAGATTGCTCTGCAGTAGATACTGGTGTGAATGGCATTTGTTTTGAATTGATGCCTTTAATCATGACAATGCAGTAGCTGGAAAAACAAAGGGATGTATGAGCAGGATGGGTGAATTGGTCTCCTCTGGACATGACTGTTCTTGAGGATATTGTTCAGTTTAGAAGTAGAAAGTGCCATAAGCTTCTTGCCCTTCTTTTCCTATAAAGTGAAGGAAGAGAAAAAGGAAGGAAGGAAAAGACAGGAATTTTTTTTTTTCCTCCTAGAAGTCCATTTTTAAAGGCTGATATATGTTGACTCTTCTCCCTGACCTATCATATGTCAATACGCAGGGCACCAGAATGTTTAAATTCCTTCAGTCCTAAATGACATTAATTTTCTCCCTACATGAGTATTTCCATGAAAGGAGCTTCCTAAGGGTAAGGTAAACACAGAGATAAATGATCTAAGAAGTTTGTGGAGTCTTCATGAAAGGAAGTCTTCAAAACAAATTACAGAAGAATGCACCAGAAATGACAGAGATACAGTTGATCCTGCCCTGGGGTTTTTTGAACCTCTTTCAGACTTATGATCCCATGATTCCTCTGTAGCCTCATAGCTGACCAATGCAGGTTCCTCTGTTACTTAGCTATTACCCTCTAAAAGCCCCCACATTAAAGTGATCTCTCACATCCATCCATTTCCTTTGCTTTTAACTTCCCTCCTTCCCTAGCTTGTTGCTCACTCTATTTTTCTTATGTTATATATAAGAACTCTGCTCCCTCTTTTTTCCTTGTCAAAGTGGCTACTCTCCCTTTCTAACATATCAGCTCCACTCTTCATCTTCTGCTTTTCCAGAAACCTGTGGAACTAAAGTGTTTTAGGAAGGAGGCCATTTTACAAGTGAAGAAACAAAATTGGAGAGAAGGGAAGTAACTTGCCAAATGGGCAGCAAAGAAGCAAGGCTGCCATGCCAGTCTGAAACCCAGTAGGCAATACTTTGTTGCTATCCATTAAGGATAACCTGCTGTAGTCTTAGAAAAGTGGACAGAGGAACTGAGGATACAGGGTGAGAAAACACAATGAGTAGATGAAAAGACTATTTGTGGTGGTGTTGCCGTCCAATAGGGTTCCCTAACCCCAGTTATTGGCAAAAAAATGTTGTATTTTCTTACACACTACAGTCTTCCTGAGTCCACACATATTTATGTGCCAATAGTAGTTTCAGTAAGAAGGTGTGGGGGATAAAGTAAAGAAAAGGGGTAAAAGTCTTTCTCCTGGATCGTAATAATTTGTTGCAGAAGCAGCACATGCTTTCAAGTTCCTTCTGACTGAAAATCTGAGAATCTTCTCCTTCTTAAAGGAAGGATGAGATTTTTGTCTAATTATCTGACTCTGAAAGTTGAAGAATCCCAAATGTGGTTTGACCAGCAATAAGATTGCTAACATTATCAACACTGAAAACTTTAAAAAGGAGCTCCTGCTTCAAAATTAGTCTTTGTCCTGTATCACACTATGTAAGAACATTTTACCCACTTACTATGGAAAAAACCTAGCAACATTAGAGAGATTAGCTTTCAACCCATGATGGGTTATCTGGAGCTCTGTTTTCTAGTGCTGCCTGCAATCTCATACGGAAAGATCTCTTGTGACATCTGTAGCACTGTGCCATACACTCCAAGCACTTTCATTTTCTCCCTCACGGGACCTTACTTCCCTTTAAAAATCAATTGTTATCACACATGAAGATCTACACATACATGTTTAAATTTTAAATGTAAATGAAGATGCAGGCCCACGCAATTTTGCCTGTAGAGAAAGCAAGCTATTACTGACTTAGATCTAAAAGCTGGATTACATTGCAAAGATGTTGCTGCTCTTGCCAATATCTTGCCTTGGGGCTTACTATGGACTTGGCTCTTGTTTGTTCAGTTATGTAAGACTGGCACTGATGCAGCAAAGCCAAACAGCTCTGAAGTTATTCTGCACTTGCAGGAGAATGACATTTGTCATATAGTCATGGGCCTCATTCAGCCAGGGAGTGTCAAGTATTTCTAGAGACAAGAAGCAAAAGGAAACTTTTCATGAGCAGGCTGCAGTGCTTGAATGCAATCAGCATGGCTTCTTAGAGAAAGAAATATATAATAATCCACTGTACCTGATCCAAATACTGAGTCCAATGACTTATCCAAGGCAGATACAAACAACCAGAACATGCCTTTTCTAACCTTATATATTTAGCAATGCCTTCTCTATATCTGACTTGAAGGTTGTGTGGGCAAGTCTTCATGAAACATTTTTTAGGACTTTTCTTTTAAAGAGAGTAAAAAAAATATGGATATTTTCTGTCCTGCTTTTATGCAGAAAATCAAAACTTCTCTCTCCTGTCTGGTGCAGCCACTAAGAGAAACACATTTAATCTCAAGTATCACAAAAACTCATGGGAATATTCACCATTACAAAGCAAACATTTGCCTATCACAAATGCAGTGACAGTGAAAGAAAAAAATGGAAACGTGTTTTTTGTGAAAAGTGACAGGGTTTTATTCCTCCTCCCAAACGACCTTTACATGGTCCAAAAATATATTTCAAGTGTTGGAGGAAAAGGTTTTATGCTGACCTGGGCTGTATATTCTTTGCCACTCACCTACCTAATTATTTTACCTTACCATCACTTCTTTCCCATCATATAAAATGGAGTAGTATTCCTTATTTATACATAAAGTACTTTGAGACCCTTTACTTATATACAGTCTGAGTGTAAGAGATGTATGGAACAACACTAAAACTCAATCACAGAGGTAAGGAAATAAAGTTCTTTATATTATTCTTGGTTTTGAGGCAATATTATTTCTTGTGAAATGTGTTTTCACTGCACACCTCTACTCCCCACTTAATTTTCTGCAGCGTGCAGATATTCTGTTCCACTCACAGTTTCTCTGGTGCTGGCCATGCAGAAAGAAGATTGTGTGCCACAGAGACCTGAGAACTGCAGGACATAGGACAGATCATGATGGAAACCTCTACCTACTAAATGCTAACGAAAAATACTTAAGAAATAATAATAATAAAAGCATTATTTGGAAAGCCCTAATCATGATGAAAGTTGCCATTATTTTTTAGCTGGAATGATAAACCTGTTGGGATTACCCTGAAAATGCTCCTTGTCAAAGATTAAAGTGCAATAATTTCTTACACTATGAGTACAATAGTTTACCAGTTGTGCATCTTTGTCTTCTGGATCACTGAATAACTGGTTCAAGCAATGGCAGGAACTCATTCATCTTTGACATCTGAATGAGTAAAGGAAGAAAAACCTCAAGATTTCCTGCAAGAAGGAAGTCTCTTCTCCCAAGACTGTATTTGTCAAAAGTTTCATTGTCCATTTTCAGTCCGGCTCTGATGATCCACATAAGATCATGAGGAGCACAGCTTTCTGGGACTATTGCTACATTCACAGCCACAAGTCTCATGAAGCCTAAGATATGTCAAAACAGCAGGGGTTCATTAAATGCGGTCACTGTCATAGCACTTTGTTCACAGGAATGTAAAAGGATTCACTAATGAGGAATGAATTCCAAAGGTAAACGTACAAAATACAGTTATATGATGACAAAGAAGGTGTCTAAATAGCACAGAGACTTTGGGAGATGTCAGCATCTTGGAAATAAGTAAGCTATTTAAGATGGTATAAAACACTTGGAGCATGGGGATGTATTTAAGAAATGGAAATACAGGGTTATTAGGGGAGGAAGACATCAAAATACCGATGATGAAATGGTTTATCCAAAATAGGTGCCCTGTCAGTAGATTCAACTGATCAGGTTACATTCAATTAGAATAGAAAGTTATGTCTGTTAGGGAAGTCTGCCTTCCTAGCTTTAACTCACAGGGAATGTAATTCAGCTATGGCATCCAAAGGGGTTCATGAAGATTTCCTTTTCCCCCTCCCAGTTTTGTTCATATTTAGTTGCTGTCTGTGCTCACAGAGAGCTGAATACACACACACCCACATGGCAGTAGTTAAACATTCTCTTGCTAATGCTAAGGTATGTCACAGACTCTATAAAAAACATTCCTACTTTTCCCATCCTGTTAGCTTTAGTCAGTAGGGTATTAGAAAGATAAGACCTTGCAGCAAAACAAAGAGCATGAGAATAACTTCCAGTACCCATCTCACATATAATTTGAATCCAGGAGCTTTGAATCCCTAGTGAAACTCTGCTGCAGAGTCCAAAAAGCTTCAAACAGAATATACTAAAAATGTTGGCAACTTTTGTTGACTCAAATGAAACTGTTTGCTAACAAAACCCCACCATCCTCTGAAGTCTGACCATCTAAAAAGCATGAAAAAGGTCCTCAAATATCCCAAGTGGCTTGAAAATCTTTGTTTTCAATATGAATTTTCAGTAATTTCAACTGAACTCAGTCCCAGTAGTGTATTCATTCCCTATTAGAACTGACAATGACAATGAATTCCATGGAATCATAGAATGGCTTGAGTTGGAAAGAACTTTAACAACCATCTTGTTCCAACTCCCCCACGGGCAGGGACTTCTTCCAGTAGATCAGGTTGTTCAGAGCCCCATCCAGCTTGGCTTTGAACACTTCCAGGTATGGGGTAGCCATGACTTCTCTGGGCACTGCGTCAATGTCCCACCACCCTCGCAGTAAAAAAATTTCTTCTTCATATCTAATGTAAATGTGCCCTCTGATTTGTAGCTATGTAAGTCATGGCAGCTGGTTAGTTTGGGTTTCCCTTGAAGTATCCTGTGCTTTTCACTTGTAGAGCCAGGACACTTAAAAGGATTACCTTTGGAAATTGCTCCTTGATATTCTCCGTGTTTTCCTTTTGGGTTTTGGGGTTGGTTTTTTTGCACATATGTGAGAAAGTGAAGATGCAAATAACAGAAGATTCTTTTTCATCTTTCAGTCACTCAGATAGTGTTTGTAGGTTGGGCAGTATCTTGTGAGCAGGTATGACACTGCTATGTCTACAGGACTCAGCTCAGCTCCAGGTCAAAAAGCGTGACTGTGTTAATAAGGTTACAACTCTGAGCTCTCATATCCTGCTAATACTGAGCCTATTAGTATGGGTTTGGCCAGAGGCTACATGGTAACACTGCTTGCTGCTTGGCTTGGAAATGCAGGGCCCAGTAGCACACATCACAGCATTCCATAATGCAGACAGAATTACTGCCTTCTCCACCTGTGAGTGGAGAAACTGGCACCAAAGCATATTTGGAAGCTTTGTGCTTCCCTAATGGCAGTAAAGGAGTTTCTTTTGTACATACAGAGAACACCAGGAGGCACACGATAACACACAATGATGGGTACCCATCCCTTTGGAAAGGAGAATAAGAATTGTTTCCAAAATCAAAGAAACTCAAGAGAAAAAAACACTAAGAGAAGTGCAAGAGCAGGAAGGATTTTGCAGCTTCACAGTCCAGAGGAATATGTTTGTGTTTATCCTCTCGCTGTGGGGTTTAAATGGTGCTACATTGCAGCATGTCCAACTGGCACTTCCCTAACACTGAGCATTGGCTGCAGAATGCAGATTTCACTGCAAGATTTTTATCCGTGCAGTTGGAAGCCTGTTTGCGTGCACATTTCAAGTAATCCAAACTTCTTCAAAGATCAGTTAGTAAATTATACAGATTACCATCTCCAGCCTGAGCAGAAGGTTAGGGGTCATTTTTTGGCTTTTTTAGGCTGCCAGGAGAGAACAAATATGACTTTCTCGGAAGTGGCATGCATCCTCATAAAAAGTCCTCGTGCTTTTTATTGACCAACTGGACTGTGACCCTTGAAGCCAGTACTTTGTGCTTAGAAACGCACAGAAAATGGTCTGCATAATGCTGCAAAGGGTTGGGAAATTACAGATTGTTATCAATAATTAGTATGATTTTGTTTTTTGCCATTTGCTTAGCAAAAAGACAGAAAGAGCCTGGGTCAGTGGCAGTGGTTCAGGCTTGTCACTTTTCATCAGCTTAAGTGCTGAGAGCAGATGTGAATCAGGTTACAGCTAAAAGCTTTATACACTAGTATTCACAGCCAAGAGTGCATCGCATTTGTTAACTTTTATATGTTATGATTCCTAAAAGGGGAAGGCTCTTGATGACTAAGAATCCATTTGAGGTAATGAGAGCTTACTTGGAGCTAACAGGCTCAACTTTGTTAAGGAGTACATGCAAATAGCCTGTATCCTGCTAAAAGCTATGCTGATAATTCAGCAGCACCCAGTACAGACAACAGACTACAACAAGCTTCAACCCACAGCATCATGCAGCTCATGTGAACATCTCCACCCCCTTTTTAAGCACATAAGTCACATTTGTTGATATTAATATCCAGTAGATGACAATCTAATAAATACAGCACTCAGAAAAACCTGTATATGCATTGAAAAGGGGGTTTACTCTCTGGAACAACTCTTTTAATGGACTCATTCCAAGACAGCTCTTCTAAATTTCCTGTCTCCATCCAACTGCTCAGTTAGCTGAAAACAAGTAATCATGCTTAGAAGATAAAGCATTCTTGTATCTTCTGGGATGCAAATTCCCATTTTGCATTTGGAAGTGTTTGGAGACTGGCTGCAAGAACACTCATCTGCTTGCTTGCCAGAGCAAAAGGAGCTCAGTATCTGTTATTAAGTCTTACGTATCATTTCCATTTTCCATTTTTTCACTCTACTGGGGTGGCAGAAAAGCACTAGTCAACACCTTCCCAGTTTCAGTTAATTAGATGACCTAATTTTTAACCATGTTTTGACATGGGGATCTGTGGATACACAAATCATGAGTCCAACCTGGCAATATTATAATTTAAAGTGGTTCAAGATAAGTAAAATGAATTTGGGATGATTTTTAAGGTCCTTTCCAACCCAAACATTTCTAAGTTGCTATCAGGATGAGCCTAGGTCAGCCCTGTAGATACTGTTTTTGTTATCTGGCATATCCTTCCCACCCCAACATAAGAAATCATCCAGTCTGTGCACAGACTTGCAGAAAGGTATGGAAAAATACAATTTTTCTTGTAAAACAATATGCAATCTGTATTAGCAGCCACATTTTAGAAAGCTCCTGACTGCAGTTGTCAAGCAAGAAATGCAAATAACAACTCTACGCTGGCTTAAAAGTAACAGCTTTCTAAAACCCTGTTGTCTGTATCATTTCCATGTTTCTTGTCTTTTAGTAACTCTATCCTACCATAAGAAAAATGTCAATTGTCTTCCTGTGCAAATCTAGGATAAATGATGTAGAGAACAGATGCACTGCAGAAGCAACAGACAGTAACATTTTTGCTTAACATACTAAGTTGTAGATAGGGTTTGAGACTGCAAGTAAAAAGTATAGGAGAAAGACATAAAATTTCAAAAAACAGCCTAATGGTTCACGTTCTGTTCTGCCCACTATACAGAAACCTGGATAATGATGACAGCAAATATAAATGTGCATAAATGCACACAAATAAAAAAGGAAGAAATGAAGCAAAATGTTTGGGTCTGTTGTAAAGCTACCACCGGGAGAGCTGTGGCAATCACTGGCAGTGATCAAAGTCTCATCCGATATTTTAGCTGCTAATAGCTGGGCCAGTTCCAGCTTGTACTCTAATCCTATTGCCAAATCTGCTGATGCTGTAGAGAAGCCTGGTACAACTCAGGCAATTTGAATGTGAGCAAAGGCAGCAAGGAAAGGTTAACAGCATCAGAGGTAAATTCTCAAATAAACCAGCAACTAGAACAGTGCTAAAAAATCCCCCATCTTCAGGGCTGAGTGGGACACTGACCATGAGGTCAAGTCAGAAAAAAAAATAGCAAGAGCCATAGTGAAATATAAATCATTTTGTTTTCTTCTGAAGTGTATAGCTTTCATTTCAGCTCTGGTAGAGGAAGGGTGGATAAAGGGCTGGATTCAGACACCTGAAATTAGACCACCACAGGAGAGGCAGGTGTCTTTCTACACTTCAATTACAGTCAGAGGAAACCTAATCAGCACAGTCAGTGGAGTCTAGAAAGCCATTTGGCTGGTCAAATGCAGGTGTCTATCTCAGGGTCAGATAAATAGCCCTCTAGGTTTCATTGTCTGCATTGAATAGATCAAGTGTAGAAGGAACTTTGCCATCTAGCTCACAATTTGATTCACAAGACACTAAAATTCATCTGGTTGAATGTGCTGATAAATCCTGCCTCACACTTATTATTTTATATCTTTATTTATTTTGATGTGGCACTTCCCAGGTCATGTGCATGCTTGTATTAAGATGAAGCAGTGAAACAGCTCAGGCACAGCATATCTGAGACCATACGGCACCTTCCAGTACCTTAAGGGGCTACAGGAAGTCTGGAGAGGGACTTTTGACAAGGGCATAGAGGGACAGAACAGGAGTTAATGGCTTTAAATTTACAAAGCACAGGTTTAAAATAGGTTTAGATTAGACACTAGGAAGAAATTCTTCACTGTGAGGGTAGTGAGGTACTGGCACAGGTTGCCCAGCAGAGTTGTGATGCCCCATCCCTGGAGTTGTTCAAGGTCAGTTTGGAGGGGGCTGTGAGAAGCCTGGTCTAGTGAAGGTGTCCCTGCCTACAACAGGGTAGTTGGAATAAGGTTTAAGGTTCCTTCCAACCCAAACCATTCTAGGATTCTGTGGTTTACCTAAACCAGCATTCTCACTGGGATATTACAGGTACCTCTGTCAATATTACAAGGCAGCCAAAAACTGCACACTGCCTTGATTGCTGTGCAACTGCAGATTTTCAGGAAGATAATAAGCAATACATTTTTCCCAGACTGAAAAACATTTCACGCATTTCTACATTCCCCTCATTCTGATAATGCTCACTCTCTCCTTCGTACTCATCTCCCAGCTTATCATACTTTAATGAAATTCCTCCCATGCATACTTACAGATATATAGATCTGAGATAGTAAACCAAGGCCAGTGCAATGGAAGTGGAGTACTGAAATACAAGTACCTCTCCAAAATTTGTAGCAAACATGTAACACAATCAATAAAACCCATTTTACAACAATCTAAACCCTATTTATTTTATGTTAAGGGTTATTTTAGTCAGTTGTCTTTTTTTTCTTTTCCAAAGGAATCTCTTTGTAAAGAACAAAAAGCAGCAACTGCTGCAAAACAGATATTATTCAAAATAACCTGCACTCTCAGCTTTTCATCTTTCCTCACCTTGAATCAGAAAAATCTCAAGTGAGAGCATATTATTGTCCAAATAGATTGCTTGACCTCATCTAGAACAGTACACCAGGAGGAAATGAATGGAAATTGTCTTTATTTTTCATAAAAGCTGATTCTGTCCTTGAACAAAGTGCTAACAAGGAACCATTATGCTCAATTAAATTGTTTATTTCTGTAAAGTCTCCAGGCCAATCATTTTGTTATTGATTATGAGGAATCAAAGGTAGCACTTTTACAGAAGACAGAGAGGGCCAAAATTTGACCCCAAACTGGTCATTTTATCGACACCTAAATTCATGAAATGTGCCAAACTTTGTGTAGCAATCAAAGCTAAAAGATAAATCCCCACACTTCCTTGTTCTGGTAGTAGTAGCTCCTATGAGCCCCATACTATGGTTACACAGACTGGGAACAAATGTAGTAATTGAGAGGAGAGATGCTCAAGAGTTCCTGCATACAAACCTGCATTTAAATCACTAAAAACCAGAAAAACTTTCTCCAGCCAATCATTTCTCTTCCAAGGTACTTTTATAAAGGAGGTCATATATACCTCTTTTGGTGTGAGATGGAGCCCATTAAACCTGGTGAGTTGTAACACAACAGCAATGACATTGTTAGCTCGAATAATCAGCTTGCAAAACACAACTTTCTTCATAGCATCAATTCCAATGGTTTTAACAACCTTGTTGTTTTTCCACTGACATCAGTGTATGCTGAGGAGGTGTGAGAAAGGGAGCAAGGAGTGGGTAAAGTCTGGTCTGTTTGCCAGAACAGCACCACAGAGTATAAGGCATTTGCACATGTCTTTTTGACTAAGTAATTTCACACCTGTCACAGGAGAGAGTCAAATACAATTCTTAAATCTTTGATATACCCTGAGGTTCCATCACTTCATCTCTCCTGAAACACAAAATTGTTCATTTCTCACTAATTGTCCTTTATGCAGAGAGTTTTCAATTAAATTGGGAGTAGTGTTACACTCCTTACTTTGTGATACTGGCCCCCAAAGATTAATAGATTGCTTGTAATTTCTGAATTGCCGTCTGTGTTCTACTACACTCTCATCATTTGTTCTGATTATGAGACCAAACCAGAAAGTGTCTCACAGAGAGTGGCAGTAGCCATCTGGATCCCTGGGGGAGCCGTTTTGGCAGAAAGAACGGCTAACTCAGTCTGAATGCAATAGCAAAACTAAAGTGATTGCACAGAAGCCTACAGCTCCATGGAGGATGCCATCCAAACTTAGGCTGAATTTACTAAGTCACTCCTAAACAATGTCATCCAACAAGGTGTCTTTGTGCACAATCAGCTCTGTGTGCTTCTGAGTTAGTGTGGGATTTGCAGTAGTGCTGAAAAAGAGGCTCAAAAGAAAATAAAAAATAATTTTAGGAAAACCTGATTTTTAAAACGAAATCTTCCGAAAAGACAATAGTAAACAAAGTAATTGAAATATGTTTGCTTAAAGGAGTCACATTGTGTCACTAACCTGCTATACTTACTACCCTGCTTTTATCATTCTTGTTTCACACTTGCACTCAATAAATACCATACAGGTGTCCTAACAATTTTGCTAAGATTAACTCCATGCTCTGAAATATTCCAGATTTCAGAAAAAAAGAATGGGTTTATATCCACAATCTTGTCACCAAAAAAGAGCTTTATTCGGGATGTTAATAAAGATAATTTATCCTCTTGTGTTTGAAAATAATTCTCCCTACAAAGAAGCAGAGCTATAAGAATCTCTTGCTGGAATCACATGAGCTACCAAAGCCGCAGTGATTGTCCACCATTATCCGTGGTCCCCTCCAAGGTTCTGAAAGACCACAGTTACCTGACATAGCTCATGATCAGTGATCCTCTTCATAACATTTTCTGTAACCGTTTTCCAGCAAGACAAGGGTTTGGTTTTGGGAAATAGTCTGTGTTTTGATCTTTTTGTCTGGTGAGCTCTGGGGCCTCCAGTGCAAGACAGCTGTGGACGAGTTCGACCAGGTGCAGAAGAGGGTCACAGATGCATCTGAGGGATGGAACAACTCTCTCAGGAGCATAGACTGAGAGAGTTAGGGTTGTTCAGCCAATTGTCTTCAGGAGAAGAGCGTGCTCTGGGAGAGATCTTATTGTAGCCTTTCAATACTTAAAGAGGCTTATAAGGAAGACAGACGCTTTGTTCCCCTTTCCTCCTCCTTTATCCTAGTTTTTATTGTTGAGTAGAGTTCATGCGATATGGAATACCACTTTGGTCAGTTTGGGTCAGCTGTCCCAGCTGTGCCCTCTCCCAGGTGCCCAGCCTACTTACTGCTGAGAGGAGAATATTGGAGAGACAGCCTGGATGCTGTAGAGCACAGCCCAGCAGTAGTCAAAGCACTGGCACATTATCAGTACCTTTTTAGCTACCAAGGTGCAGCACTCTAAGGGCTGCTAGGGGAAAAAGTATCTCCATTCCAGGCAATACAGCATCCAGGATTTTTATTTCTGGTATTTCAAGTTTTGGTCCATCTCAATTAAAATCGGTTAGAAGTCAATTTCACAGCTGTTGGTTTTTAAGATCTCACAAAAATGATAATTCACTGCTAGGCAATAATTTACTTCAGCACAGCAATTCCCAGGATAAAGCTGACACATTTTTAAGTCTCTCACTCTCCCTTCCTCATAACCATCCTTCTGTAAACCAGGGTTGGGGAAAGGACAATGATCTTTTTTCTTGAGAAATATAGGAAGGAAGGAAACTCCAGATGTATTTAACTCACCCACAGCCACATCTCTCTGTAATTAGTTTCCAGGTGTAAGGCGAACAGGACTTGTCTGTGCCTTGTCCATTGAAATCTGAATCCTTCTTGTGCTTCACTTTCCTACATTAATGGCATTTCATGGAAAGACGAGCCTGAATGCAAGACATGCCAAGACTGGAGCTTCAGAGGTTGTTTTTTTTTTTAATGTGAAATCTCTTTTTTCTTGGTTAAAATATTAGGACTATATTTATATTTTGAAACCTATCCTAAGCAACCTCCTGATGGATCAGAACAAGATTGGTCCTCTGGTGAAATTTATTTTTTAGATAAAGGTGGAAAAAATTGTGCTCAAAACCTTGGACATATTTTCAAGTGGATAATTAAACCCAACTGCCCTCATGGGGGGTGGCCTTTAGAGTGAGCTGGTTGCCAGTACAAGTCTACTTAATATATTGTACGTTACTTCTTTCAGATTTATTTGGTTTATACTGGGCTGCATAGAATTGAAAATAGATGGGGTAATACGCTTAACCTAAAGTTAGGTACTTGGATTGCTCACAAAGGTGAGAGAGATGGGGAAGTGGAGTATTACATCCTGAACCCCCAAATCCAGCCAGGGGCTGCACCTGGATGTCACATTCAGCAGTGTGATGCAGAGCACCTCTGGAATGCAGACAACAGAGGGATGCTGTGGGGCTTGGTTCAATTTTCTGAGGAATATAGGAAATTTCACCCAGATCTAGCGCAATTCAATCCATGCATCTTTTTAGAGCAAATCAAAGTCCAGCGTTGCAAAATTTGAACATTGAATCATTAGCTCAGCTGGCATATTACTGACTTCTGTTAAATCTCCAGCTTATCTTTCCTCTGGGAAAAAATTCAGTTTATTTGTATAGCAAGTAGCAAAATGATGCCTTGATCTCAATTAGTTGCTAATGTTATATGAACACTCATCTTTAATAACCATGGTCTGCAGAGGCCTGACAAAGGGTCAGGTAAAGAGAATTTGGGTTTAGTTGAATCCTGATAAAGCTCTGTTTCCAACACCAAGTCTAAACATTATCCAAGTTTACCTTCCCTCTCCTAAAGACCATGCTTTCAACAGTAATGAATTAACACAGCTCCCACAAAGCTAGTGGGATTATGCATGTACAGCACTAACTGATAATTGAAGCACATCCATTTTCTTCAACAATATTTTCACATCTTTTCCCCAATGACTGGCTCCCACTTATTCCTACATAAGTTATTAAAGCAGATCATATGCCATCTGCCTTCAACCTTACCCTCCATTACCTGTTTGACATGGTTAGTTTTGAAGAGGTCTACAATTATAATTAATGTATTCCCAGTCATCTATTCAACATGGAGGCAGTGTTTGTTTTATTTTGTAGAGCATTCTGTGCATCAAGGTAAGTTTTGATGCAAATTATTAATTACTATATCCCAGTGTATCACCTGCAAAGTATTTTTAGCCAGTGAGATGAATGCCACTGTAGAAACATTTCTCATTTATCCCTGATGTGGACAAACATGCCAAACTGCAGCCCACTACTAAATTTTTAAAAAAGCACCATTTCAAAGAGTCAAACATCTGCCCAATTCCAAAGGACAGCACCAGAGCACTTAAACAAAAACACAGCAGGGAATTTAATCATGAGAAAACTGAAGTGAAAGAAGGTTTTGTAAGGGCACAGCTAGTTTTAGTTCTTTCATGGCAAAAATAAAGGGGTCAGAAAGATCAAGAGGTCACCCATTCATGGGTTAAGAAAAAAAAAAAAAAAAAGAACAAAAAGGACTCTTCTCTAATCTACTATGCAGTGCTAGGAAATGTCCAGATCAGAGTTTCCCCACCCTGTATTCTACCCACCTTGAAGGATAAAGAAAACAAAATCCTTGGGCTTCAACCTCCCAGCCAGCTTTTATCATAATCCATATTATTCGCAAAATAGACTGGAGGTGACTTATGTGGTGACCTCTCACCACAATTCAAAACGAGTCTTAATGAACTAGGGTAATTCATTCCTCTGGCAGAGCTTATGAGATAAGGCAAGACTGCACTGGTGGGCTCAGCAGACTGAAATGTTAATCTTTTGTAGTCCCTGCTCCAGAGGACCCACAGGTCAAATCCTGGTGCTGCGGAGAAGTAGAAGTGCCTTTGTTTGGGGTTGGAGGAGCATGGTTCTTGATTTCAGTGTTGCCATTCACTCTGCAGAATGTAGTGTGCGTGTGTGAAAGTAAAAACAGCCTGTAATGTTATTTAAAACCATACAACAGAACTATCTGTTGAAAGGCAGAGAACAAAAGCTTAAAATAAGAAAAAAAGAAAAGAATAAAAAAGGGGGGGATTTAAGGAGACTGAAACAAAAAGGACAATAAGGCTGTGCTCCCAATCTGCACTTCTGGCCCTTGCCATCCCCTCTGGGTCATTAAAAATCCACTGTGACACTGCTTCAAGAGTTAGAAACTCCAAGTAATATAGCTTTGATTATTCATTACAAAAGTACCAGCAAAAGTATGATTTACCTTATCAAATGTGATAGGATGTACACATCTCTCATTTTCTCTCTTTCCTGCTCCTAGATAAGCTAGCTGCTTCTGAACTCCAGTGTACAGAGCAGTCATTGGGATTTCTTCCTTTGAATCAGTAAAACAGGTGTTGAGAAAGATAAGGATCTGTTTAAAGTTACAGTGGAAAAGTATGCAGCAAAAAATTCATCAGAAATTCCCAGATTCCAAGTTTCTGTTCTAGTTTTCCTGCTTGTGTTTTTCTTTCTCTTGGCCCTGGCAGCACCCGCAAGGCAGCAAAACCAGTGAAAAGGTCTTTGGACATCTGACAAAAAAACCCAAAAAACAAAAAAACAAACAAACCAAGACCAAGTAAGGAGAAAATTATAAACTGCAGGCCTGCATGTAAATAAAGTAATGGAGAAGAGTAGCAAGGAAGATCTAGGAGACTTCCTGGGAAAAAGAGTGGACATAAAGTTAGAAAAGAGTTTTAAATGGATTAAATGGTTTGCTATATTCTATCTCTTTTTCAAGAAGATAGCAAAGTGGATGTACACAGGAAATAGAACTTCTCTAATACAGTAATAGCAGACTCTAGACTGCTGGAAAATTATATTTAGGTGGAGAAAATATACCTGGGAACTGCTCATAGGCATCCTGATCTCAGCAAGTTCATCCTGGATGTGGCCTGTTTGTGGCCAGCAGAGATCAGCCTACTGGCCAAGTACAGGACTAGAGTCAAAAGACAGGGAAAATCTTGATTTCTCTTAAGTCATGGTGAAATTTCTGCTGTACTGTAATGAGGTTGGAATGCTGGGCTGAGATGGGAATGTGTGGTAGGAACTACTTCAAACTACTGACACACTTCTGAATTTATTAGAGAATTATTCTGGTATTGAGAACTGCAACTGGACTTCTGCTTTTGTGGTCGGGGTGATGAAGGACCAGTTCTGAAATCCCCTCAGTATACACTGTTTTAAAGCACTGTCTCTTTTTGTTTTTTTCTTGTTGTTGCTCTTTCCATGTTGAACTTGAGACTGTTTGAATGATGAACCACACAAAACACAATTAACTGCATCACAAACTACTCGGTTTTCAGCTCAATGTGATCAACTCACTTGCACATTATTACTGTTGTTGTTACTATTATCGCTATTAATTTTAGAAGTAGAGTATGACTAATGCATCTATGGATGTGTGGATATTGTATGGCATAGAAAGGCAATTTGGCTCTAGATATAATGTTATATTTTTCACCTTGACCTAACTCCTGCAAAGGAGAAATGAGAAAAAGGTTGTTTCTAGACAAAAGACAATTCTGGGGTAGGGTTTGAACAGGGGTGAGTGCCACATCACATCAGAGATTCCACAAGATCCTCTCAGTGGAAACCTCAGTGAACAGCCATGATCTCTCACACAGGTGCTTGGATTGGCTAACTAGGACAGCAGGTATAAGGATCATGGCAGAAGGGAAAGGGCGCTTGCCTCCAGAAAGATGAATTCCTCCAAATTTAATGTCAATAATCTTGCATCAGTGTATCCTGCAAACACATTGCATCCTTGTGTGCACCTTTGACAAACAGGACCAGTATTTTTTAAATAATTTTTCTCAGTCTTTTCCCCCTCTTATTGTTATTTTTTTTTTACTCAGTTGCACACTTCACAGACTTCTCAAGCTTGGTCCTAAAACCAGTTCATCAATGGAGATACAAGGAAGACTGGAAATTGGACTTGAGTGCTCTATCAAGGCTCACCACTTCTGGGTAATTAAAGCTACTCATGGTTAAATTTGTACAACAACAAGGAGGCATGATTTCAACAAGTTGATAATTTTCTTTTGTGGCCAAGCATTTGAAGAATATTTCTGCTGTGATAGCAACTCATGCCAATGCAAGCTAGTCACCTAAGTTTGAAGAACACTTCTGCTCTGAAGGCTGCATTCCTGTAATATTATGCAGAAAGCATTTTCTTCTTAATTTTCATTACTTTCTTTAAGTAATGAAAGAAATTATTTTTCTCAAAAAAGAGAAAAGAGGGAAAGAAAGAAAGAATTTCTACCATGGAGCAATATGCTTGGTGAATTCAAATAAAATATACAGCTATATCATAGAGTAAACCCTATAATTATACTCATTCCTTTATTTCCTACAAGTTTGCACATTACAATCCACTAAACCAAAAGGCCAGATCACTCAGCTACCTAGATCCCTTACAGTCTACTTAGCCAAGGGTGAAATTAACTGAAATTCAATGTGATACGCTGATTTACAAGTAGAGGATCTTTCTCAGAATTCTCTTTTGTTTTTGAATGTATGAGTGATTAGATTTAGATTAAAGAACTTATATAAAGATAGAAAGATAAACAGTTGCCATGGCTTTTTCTTGGATCATAAAAATAATCAGATTCAGGGTTAGCTTTCTAAAAAGAACAATCTGCAGAAAGAAAAATAAAGGAGCATCTTAAGCTGCTGTCACCACACTCTTAAGTGCCCACACAATAGGTTCACTTCAGAGTGAAACCAGTTCTCCTTTTGGTTCATTTGCTGACATTGTCTGATGGGCAGATTTGCTCTTTGCAAAGAACATTTCAGAAATCCTGAGTGAAAGGTTCAGAGCTGGACGGAGCAGACAATCATTCATCCGTTTCATGATCACAAAATTCTGGCACCTATGTGGCTTGTGAGCTACTGAAAGCCAGAACGTGAGAAAAGCTGCTTACTCCTGGAGCAAGTGTCTGAACTTGGGCCCCCAGAAGTATTTAACCAGAAATTTGCCTAGAGGGTCTTTTTGCCATTTGTTTTTTCTGCTTCCCTCTGTCTCTGAAAGAGTTTCTTTTTGATGAATGATTGCTATCTGCCACCACTCCCCTTTAGGTGAAACTTTATGCCCTTTAAACAGTACTGACTAAAGAACAAGGAGTAAAATAAAAGAGGAGAAAATACCTCTGGTCAGGAAGTGTTGGAAATCCAGGAAAGTAAATCTGGGTCTTGTTCACTGGTTAGTTATTGAAAACACAAGACTTTGCCTTAAACACCCCTGAAGCATCACATTTAACTTCTGCCTGACTAACCAGTGGAGGAAGATGCCAAAACAGTTGCTGCCTTAGCAGGAATGCATTTGTGACCAAATAAAGAGATATCTCTGGATACCAGGGTTTTGTGTGAGCACTTATACAACAGCTGAGTATCTGGGCTGCTGACTCAAAAAGTAAGGTGCTGTCTGTGCCTCTGTGCCCACATGTCTACCCTCCCTTACTCAAACACCTAGATGGAAAACACTACCCCTGACAGAAAGTTAACATGGATGTGGGAGGCTCAGACCACAGCGATCTTGGAGTGAGCTAAGGTCAAAAAGCTGTTGCCAAAAATGTGATTAAAAAAAAAAAAAAAAAAAAAAGGTTTGAGCATTAAATCTGCTTATTTATGTCTAAGGTCCTCTCTCGCTCAGTTAAAAAAAAATCATTTGGGTTTCTCTTGAGTAAAGGCTAACAAAGCGACAAGCCAAGTGAGTAGGACTTAGTGTTAACATGCCCAAGTGACTGACCTAAACAAGCAAAATCAAATTTTATCCAATATCAAATTGCTGGGATCAGCTAAGAATGATGAGCTAGGAGTTGGACATTTCATGAAGAGCCAATATTATATAAACCCATGTTTTCACTACAGAACTTCTAAAAGAAAGAGTTGGACCTTTCTGCTTGTTATTCTGATCCCAGATAGACTCTGTATCTTTAGCACAAGTGCTTCTAATTCATAGTCCCAGCAAAAAAGTTATGAGCTGAAGTAATAGAAAAGCTGTTGTACCACTGCTGTCCGTAGAGACAAGATAAATGGCACAGAATGTTCCTTTCCTCCCTAAGGTCCCCCCTGCCTGATTGAGGAGTCAGTTCAGTGCACTGCCTCGCTTGCTAAATTGCCACTTAGAGGAGGACGCAGTTAAACGTGGTCACCACTGCAGATATGCCTCCTGTGCAGTGATGAAGCCGTCAGGTGGCCACTAGATAAGCCAGCTAAAGAGGGTCAAGAAAGCTGTCCTCCACTTGATAGCAGCATCTTAATGGCTTTCTAAAAACAGTAGGCCATCAAGTACCTAGACAATTTAATTTCACTTCTCAGCTGGAAAATAAGCACAGTACTTAGTTTCATTCAGAAAAGAGAGGGAAAAGGAGAACTCATTTGCCCATTTGTTCACTCATTTCCTGTGTTAACTCCAATGTACTGTAAGCTGCAAACTTGGAAAGTTTCTATGCCAATATGCTATGATACTTCACCATCAGTATTTCCCCCGACACCTTTGTCAGCTGGTAGCTTGCTTGGCTACTTTGTTACACTTTAAGAAATGTCTAGATGGCATTCAGAGATGATAGTCACTGCATAAATGTATTCTTGCTACTCCACCTAGTAGTGATACAGTTAATAAAATGGACGCACTGAGTGGCCACCTCTATCTCCTTAAGCTTGTTAAAAAGTCTAGTGCTGAATTTGTTTTCTAATTTGACATATATTGCAATAAAATGTGAGCCATTTACAATCTTCCCGAGTTTCTTGCAGACTTGCATAGACACACTGTCAAATTATATTCTCTAGTGAATGGTTAAATGAAAATCTGGAGAAGGTCCAGCTTTACCCAGCTTCTTCATAAATGGTTCAGGACAGACATTCTTTCTTTTTGTCATTAATTGGATTGGAATGATACTTCATTATGCAAATGGCCATATTTGGGATTTGTGTAACTATTTTTTTGCTGTAGCTTTAGAAAGTTGCTGAATTACTTAAATAAAGCAGAGATTTACTTTCAGCCTTGCTTGGTCTTCATCATAGTGGGACTGCTGTCTCACAGTAAAGATCTCAGCCATAAGGCTCCCCACAGCAAAGCTACTGGCTGCTGTCAGAGTAATGTGGACTGGCACCAGAGCAACAGACAGCCTGGAGTGGCAAGAGCAAACCTGTAATTTATCTGCCAAATTCAGGACGTGTTGTACATAGTGACTTACAGTAGTATTTGAAACATCTCTTGCTCCAGTGATGCAGTGTAGCCAGTGCTTTGGTATGGCTACAGCTCTTCAGCCCTGCATACTAAACTTGATAAGCTGAAGACACGCATATAGGTCTAAAACTTCATAGAAAGGACTCCATCAGCCCTGGGATGCATGGCATTTAACCACTAGAAATAACAGATCTTACTTATCTTGATGCAATTGTTTTGGCTGGCCAATGAAAGTCTGTGTGGTAACTGAAAAAGTTTAATAATGTTACTAATTATTAAGATGATCAGAATTGTCCCTTTCAGTTTTCTAAGCTACAATATATGCTTTCTCAAATCACTGAATATAAATGGTTTCACATATGACAGTCTGGAAACCTCTTAAAGTGCTCCCACCAACTTTGTACTGGCAGAGTCTTTTATATTCTGTGCAACTTCTCAGGCAAAAATCTCATCAAGGTACCAAATTAAACTGTCATGCTGCTCTGTGACTCCTGAACTGCTGACACGCCCCAGCTGTAATGCATGTTATTAATAACACCAAGTTGTCGGGAAAACAGTTTCCAGGTCATATTGTAAAGGCAGCTAATTGGTAACAATGAATGACAGATTCCCTTTAAAGTTCTGGAAATAACTGGATGCAAACAATGCCATATGATGGAAAATATAGAGACAGACAAGATTAATACTTATTTTTGTCACAGTTGTACCTTTCACTAAGACCCTTCTAAAATGCCAAACCAAAGTATTTTCAGAGAATCCAAAGCATCCAAATGCTTCACTTTCCAGACAGGAATTAGTCTGCAGGCAGCATAGCAGGAGAATGAATAAATAATGTGGGTCACGGTTGATTATTATTGTTAATCTATAATAACTAGCTAGCCAAACATAAAGTAAAGGTTAAATTTCCAGAGGTGTTGAGATACTATTGATAGCTTCACATGCCCAAATTAAGACCATCAAGCTTATACTTCAGATTCCCTCTTTAACCTTTGGAGAAACAGAGGCACTGCTGGGGCATAATTCATCACATCTGCAACAGTTGTGAACAATGCCTCCTTTAATAGTGCCTGTTCCTTAACATCAAGCCTAAACATACACCAAAGTGCTTAGCATAGATGGAGACTTTGAAATTTAAGCAAGATGAATCACATTTTTTTGAGAATGAAAGCCACGTAAAAATGGCCTGTCCAGAAAGATGGGTGGAAGGGTGCACTGCACATGCACCAGGTCAATAAGTTTGGGAGCAAACCGTCCCAGGCTATGACTTCTCCCCTAATGGCCACAGCTTCATGAGCAGGAGAAATTAAAAAAAAAAAAATGAAAACCAAAAACATATAAAACACTGTTTGAATGGCTTCTGTTTATTGCTTATCTTATTAAACTAACCTGCTACCAATTTTGCATATTAAGGAGTAAAGCATAGCCCTCTGGGACCTGCCTTTCAGGCAGCCTCCAGGGCCAGGGCAGACACTTGGGAATTGAACATCTCCTGTGGTAAGCACTGAGCAGGATGCCTGCATCCCATGAGTGCTTCTAGTTTGAAGACAGGAAGGGATTTAAGCAGTACACAGGTGAAGTCGTATCACTCTGCAACAGGGTGAATTTCATCCTTGATGCCTCAACTCATGATCTGCAAAATGATTCAGAGATGCACAGGCTACAAAGCCAGAGGGATCAGTCTCAAGCCCTTCACAACACACTGACAAAACAGCTATTGCCAAGAGGTGGATTAAGCCTTCTGAAAGATAGCTAATCTTGTTTTAAAGAACCAGAAGGATGATGAGTCTAACACCTCTATCACCAGTCCTGGTAAGATGTTGCAATGCTTATACCCTCATTGCCAGAGAATTGCACTTTCCTTCAAGGCTGAATTTGTTTAACTTTGTCTTCCAGCCAATGAATCTTGTTATGCCTTAATTTGCAAGACCTAAAAGAACTCCCTGTCTAAAAGTTTATCTGGGCATTGATGTCTGCATACAGAAGCCAAGCCCTTGTCAATTTGCACTCTGATGAACAGCAGACAGTGACTCTGTAACCTCTGTATCACATAGGCTGTCTCTCTGGATCTTGTTTTTGGGTTCCTTTGTAATTCTCTGAAGTTTCCCTTCAACTCAATGGAGGAGAGACAGGACAGGATGACTACAAGACACTCTGGGCTCAGTGCACACATGGGGGATCATATGGGTATGGATGGGAATGCTGGACCTCCAGCATGCAGAATGAGAATTAAGCTTGGCTGTTGAGTTTCACTTTGCTGTCTTAACAATTGCAGTCTATCTCCATCTAATCTTCATTAGGGCCAGCTCTCTTCCAGTAGAACCATGCAATTCTGTCTATTTTAGAGTAGATGGTCTGCACAGAAATTTCTGAATTTTAACTACCTCTTTCTCAGATTTTAATGTATATGCATTTTTCCCCTGTTCCCTGACATCCACAGAGTAATTGCTATGTTGTATGTTGTTTTTTTAAAAAGAAGTATTTATCCAGCTTAAATTTACTACTACACACTTACCGGTAACTTCTTGTCTTGTTTATAAAGGGTTCCCAACAGGTTAAATGGAAACTGTGTACAAAGTACAAAACACATTCTACATAAGTTTAACTAATTGTTTGTCTCTTCTGTCTGAATTACTGTTTAAATCTTCCTCTTACACAGAAATTCTCTCTTCAACTAGAGCCAATTTCATAATTTCTCTGCTACTTGTGTTGTATCTCTCTGAAGTTAATACTGAACAAATGCAAAATTATACCATTATTTCACAATATTTAAAATACTTATAGCATAATAACAATGTAATATTTTCTTGTCATTTTGACTACCATTGATCTATTACTAGAGAAATTTCCAGTGAATTTTTTGCAAGCAGAATCCACCTTTTTTTTCTTTTTTCCTTTCACTGGAGGTACAGGTTTGCAGACAGTCAACAATCAGGTAATATATCAAGGAAATCTGGAAAAAAATTGCATCAGTTTTCTCAGATTAAGGTTGTTTAAGAGCACCGAAGTTCAGCCTTGGTTGAGAATAAAATTGTGAAACTGAGCAGGAGTAGAATTGAAAAAATAAAGCATCCTACCATGAGTCTTGGTATGTGTTGCCCCTCTACTCCATTTTGGTGAGGCCCCACCAGGAGTGCAGCATCCAGCTCTGGGATCCTCAGCACAGGAAGGACATCGACCTGTTGGAGCAAGGCCAGAGGAGGCCACAAAGCTGACCAGAGGGCTGGAGCACCTCTCCTATAAAGACAAGCTGAGAGAGGTGAGGCTGGTCAGTCTGGGGAAGATTCTGGGGAGACCTTAGAGCTCCTTCCAGTATCTAAGTGGGCTACAAGAGAGCTGGAGAGGGAATTTTGACATGGGCATGGAGTGATGGGACAGAGGGGAATGGTTTCAAACAAGGCGAGACTTAGATTAGAAAATAAGATTATATTCTTTATTGTAAGGGTCGTGAGGCATGGACACAGGTTGCCCAGAGAAATGGTAGATGCCCTGTCCCTGGAAATGTTCAAGGCTGGCTTGGGTGGAACCCTGGCAACGTGGTCTAGTGGAAGACGCCCCTGCCCATGACAGGCTGTTTGGAACTGGGTGACCTTTAAAGGTCTCACACAACACAAACCATTCTGTGATTCTATGATTCTTTAAGGTCAGAAGAAGGTAGGTTTTTGCATAAGAAGGGGGTGACCCTTTTAGTGTTTTATCACCTGAGTAAGGAGGGGGTGGCGGGGGGAAATGATAAAAAGAACTGTCTCTGAAGAGTTATTCATCAGTTGCGACGAGATCACATCTGCAAAATCTGCAAGGTAGCAATTCCTGGGACATGCTGACAGCAACACAAACCCCGACTGGGGCCCTAAAACTCTAATCAGCTTCATGACACTGTGGCTGAGCTGCAAATGCTGTGCCTTGCAACAGCAACCCACGGTCACAGTGGTGGATGATTCTCTAACTGTTGCTACAGCACTGCAAAAAGGTTTTTGGGAAGGCAGGATGAAAAAGGAGACAGTGGATAAATATAGAAACAAAACCTGAGGAAGAAGACAGTCTGAAGGGCTGATGACCAAATGGGGCTACACGTTGTAACTAGCAAAGAATGCTTCCAAATCATGGCACATATAGATATATATGTGAAAACAAGTGATATGTGAATATGTGAAAAAGAGAAGCGGACAAAAGGAGAAGACAGAAAAGATTAAGACAGCAGTGGAAATGGGAAAACAACCAACCTGGACAGTAGAAAGGGTGGCATTCATGAAAAAAGATACCCCTGCACAAAGGTCATGGGTTAACAGTAGAAGTGGTAAATGTAAATTATAGATGTGTAGACTTGGTAAGAATAGTCTCATAGGACAATGAGAAACTCAGGTCTGGTAAAAAAGCAATACTTATGAAAAAGCTCTAGGTTCTCTCTTGACTCTGACAATGCATCTGCCAATATGAAGCTGTGAACAAGCTATTTTAAAACTGTGAGTCTCCTGTCTGTTTTGCTTAAAAGATAACTGTGACAGGAACCGCAACCAGTTTATAGACATTTTTTATGTTCAGACATAATTGTGAAAGGACCTTGCAGTTGTGGGATAATTAAGTATCACAACAGCACTTGAATAAATTTCATCATTATCAGTTTTGGAAATAGGGAAAGCAAGACACAACAAATGTAAGATCAGAAGCCTGGTATCCATGCACATGTTAAAATCAATAGTTCAAGGCTCTCTTTTTTTCAGAATGGGTGCCTGATTGTTCAGCAGTTCATTGCAATAGTGTGGAAACAGAATTTCCCCTAAAGTGGGATTACTGCACTACTCTAAAAACATGCCAAGAATGTAAAATAGGAATTTCTGTCGGTCTAATTAAATTGATCATAGTCTGACAATGTTTCTTTCTTAGCACTGTCAACACCCATTGCCTCCTGTAGAAGCTAAACCAGCTTGGATTTCAGCAACAAGCCTCTCCTCAGTGCTCCAACAGCTTGCTGGCCTCAGTGACCACAAAAGCCAGTGCTTCACGTCCGGATTTATCTGAGAGCCAACATGAACTCTTCCTTGCTGCAACCAGCATCCTGGCTCTCGTGTGGGCAGTTCTGAGCTCTCCTATCTGCTCAGTCTTTTTGCAGATTTTTCCTGCTGTGGTGAACTGAATACCACAGGCAGAACAGCAAAATATAGCTAAGGCAGGAGATGTGTTCCTTTGCATGTGCTTCAAAGCAAGAGCACTCTTGTGGTTTTTTGCGTCCCACCACAACCTGCAGCTTCAGAGCTGGTTCAGGGCCAAACCTGGCCTAAAAACCCTGTCTTCAACCTCTTTCTTGATCGTGGGCATAAAAATTGCTGAAGGAAATCCACGTGAGTGAAGGCAGGTCATCTAACACAGGTCAAGTGTATTTCTGACGTTGCCTCATCCTGCTAATTTCCCCAACAAGACTTCCACAGACCTGCTGGAGAGAATCCAGAGGAGGCCACAATGATGATCAGAGAGATGGAACCCCTCCCCTGTGACAAAGACAGAGGTTGTTCAGTTTGGAGAAGAGAAGGCTTCCAGAAGATCTTACAGCTCCTTCCAGTTCCTAAGTGGGCTACAAGAGAACTGGAGAGGGACTTTTGACAAGGGCATGGAATAACAGGACAAGGGGGAATGGCTTTAAACTAAAAGAAGAGAGATTAAGATCAGATATTAGGAAGGAATTCTTTACTATGAGGGTGGTGAGGCATGGTCACAGGCTACCCAGAGGAGTTGTGAATGTCCCACCCCTGAAAATGCTCAAGGCCAGGTTGGATGGGGCTTGGAAGCTGAACAAGCGGAAGGTAGCCCTGCCCATGCCAGGAGCATTAAAACAAACAAATATCAGGGACATGATCTTTAATGTCCCTTTCAACCCCAGTCACTCTTCGATTCTGTGATTCCAGGCTGCTAAAATACCGTGTGTGACTAAGCTTGCTCTACATGCAAAGGCACGATGGAAAGGCATTGAACAGGCTGCTAAACTAAGATCCCAATTATGAGCACCAGGATATAATTTCTAATAAAGCAGGATGCAAATGGCATCCCTCTGCCTTGCCACTCTTTGCAGGCCAAGCTACCCGCCTTTGTGTACACACACACTGGGGATCACACATCTTAATGACACAGATGATGAAAACTTAACGCTGAGCTCAGGTAATGTGCATTAACAAGGTTTTATCTGCTGAAAACAAATGGCACTTTACCATCCTTTTAGTATTTTAAAAAGATCTTCTGTAAAAACCATGAGCTTGTTTTACCAGCATTAAATAAAGAAAGGATCTGGAGAGGCATCTATCTATCCTTCCATCCATCCATCATTAGGTGTAATTTAATACTTAATGACATTTGCGATCATCATGCTATGCTTGTAATTGAAAATGAATAATTGAAATTCCAATTACCACAGGGGTCAGTGTAAGGGGAATTCGTATAGTAACTTGCTAGGCAATAGCCTAAATTTGCAGTCATGTTAGGACTGCAAACAATGTGTCTCATTCTTCAATTATTTATTGGGAAATGTCATCTTAATTTTGCTTAGCTATTTCTGCAAACACTCAGGGCATTGTCCTGAAAGGCAGAAAATCTAGACTTCCTCATGCTCGTTCAGCATATAGCTGGAGAGTCCTGGATCAGCACTCCTGTGGGGCTCCCTGTTGGCATCTGTCCTTACCAGGGAAGCTGAAGGTGCCACCAGCAGACTAAGTGCACTTCAATACAGACCACACATCTGTCAGCATGAGGGAAATGGCAAGAAAGCACAGAGCTGCACAAGGCCAAGAATACATGATACCAGTGGAGTTAGCCTTAAATAATCGATCTTGGGCCTCAAACAACATCCAGTGGCAAATTATCAACATAACAAAAGAGGCTCATTTTCAGGCTATTAGCTGCTTGCAGTACAAGGAACTTCGCTGGCTTTCTCAGAAATCTGATCCCCTAATGACTGCAGAAAGGGCAACAGGACAGAAAATAATTACAGTCTGTCAGACAGTCTGGCATTCAACCTTCCACATGGTCCAGCAGACGGTGTCAAAGATTTGACCTCAAGGGGGTTTAAAGCACATTGTCAGAAAATACTCATCTAAATGGTCTACAGAGCATCCTACAGCTGATCCATGTCTTAAGTGAGCAATACTTAGCAGCTGAAACGTGTTTGATTAGTACATCTAACCCCTGATTGATTGGTTTCCTAAATAATTAATTGCCTTGTTCGTGGGGGAACAAAATAAAACTTTAATAAGTGACAAGGATCTCAGTTTCTCTTAGCAGGCTACAAGAATGTTAGCTTTGCTTTTCACTAGTCAGCCTAAAATTCACATGCAAAATCACCTATATATCTGCATCCAGAGCTGCAGAATTTCTCTGCTTTCCTAATACCCAAAAATATGGCTTAGTGGAAGCTCCCTTCAACTTGCTTCAATGCACGGAACTTTACATATTCCTTTCACTTGTCTTTCAATCTATCTGATTTTTCCAGAAAGATACAACCGGTTTGGGTATCAAACTCTGAACATGTGACTTTAAAAAAAAGTATGAATATGATAAATTATATACTCATATTGCAGTTTTTGATTAGGCTGCTGATCAATTTACATTGGGCCTCTCTGTACAGGCAAGTCTCCCTCGGCTTTTCTTTTAACCAGTAGAAGCAGGTATGTCCAGATGGCAACTTATTAGAACAGGTCATGGAAGGGAAATAGAATCATGGAAAGGCTAAGGTTGGGAAAGATCTCTAAGGTCATTGAGTTCACCGGTTAGGCAGGCACTGCCAAGTCCACCACTAACCCATATCCCCAAGTGGCACATCCACATGCCCTTCGAATACTTTCAGGTTTGATGATTCCACCACTTACCTGCGCAGCCTATCCAAACGTATGAAACTGATGTTACTTGTCTTCAGATGCATCTCTTGCAAGTACCCCAGTTTGTGAAATAACTCCTACTCAATGTGTTGGGCTGTATGTACTTTGATCAAAAAAGTGCAGAGTGCCTCCCACATCCCATTGCAGATTCAAGTTCACAAGTAGAAGGAGACACACAATCTGGGCTAACCAGCTCCAGTAGGAGGTTTATACACAGTCCTCTGCTAATACAATCTGAAGGGACTTGTTACTTCTGCAAGTACAGCCTGGTTTGAAATTCAACTAGCAGGACTGAAATGATTTACATCTTTTCTACACAGATACCAGGGTGAAGGGCAAGACATAATCATATCACAGTCTGGTCTTCACCCATCCAGTAATGCCCCTCTGGCTTTGTCCAGTAAAAGCAAGTATCACTTTTTTACTAGAAAGAAAAAAGAATGGAAGTTTTTGACAGAATTACCTGGAAAAGGCTCATCCAAGCATACAAATTGCCCTTCTGTGGCTAGGGATCTTCCTCCTCCCCCTCCACCACCAGCAGCAATGAGCGCCCCAAATTCCAACTAACTTAGTCCATTGCACACTCCCACCAAGACCTAGATTCATCTTTGCAGCAAATAAGTATTTCCTAAATATTCCAAAATATCTGTACCCCAGGACATACATTAGTGCTCTTCCCCTCACATTTGGCCCTCAGTTATCCTGTCCTGATCGGTGTTTCTTGGCAGAACTGGGTAATAGGCACTAAAGTCATTCATCCAGGGCACTCAGGTGCTCAATTTTTAGATGAAGAGGAACATGCCCCTCAAAATTCAACCACCATCCCTTCCTTTTTGCCACAGAAATGCCATTGCAGGAGACAGAGCATGGTCCAGCCAAGTGCTAGTTGGTCTTCCACACTGAGCCAGCCACTTCCACTGCAGGCCCATGGCATCAAAGAAGTTTTTCTATATTGCAATCTCTCTGAAATCTCTCAGTGTATAAATGGTAAGGTGTTAAAATGATCTTTGTGTTGTTTGAGCCTATGCCTTTTTGGGGTCAGTACTACCACACTACCATGCAGGTCACAATGTTGTTATTAGTGTCAGATTTATAAGGACCATCAGTGGGTGAAGTGTCCTTAGAGAGGCTTTTTAAACAAACCTGATTTCAGCTTATGGAACCAGACCATCATTATGTCTCTCACCAACCAAAGAATGTGTGTTTACACAAGAGGAGGCTACGGGTCAGAGGCAGAGAGCAGAAGCACAGACAGTGCAAATCAATATTTTTAGATAGTTTACTGTTAAATAAACTGTAAGACCAGGCCCAGCTGGTTTGCATCAGCTTCACCACTCTTAGTATCAATGGAAGAAGGACTGTTTACTTGTATCGCAGTTATGGATCTCGGCACAGTCATCTCGATAAACTGCTGCTTGGAAAACCTCACATCTTCTCTAATTAGCTACTCATTGTGAATGTAGAAAAGGTATACAGCTTCTTGGCTTACAAATAAAGCAATTAAAGAGCAATTTAGACATCAGAGTAAGGTCAAATATTTAACTTCCAAGAGCCTTTGAGTAATCAGGGACTGCTGGGTGTCAAACAAGTCATGGGATTGGAATGACCTGATCAAGAAAAGCAGCTCTTCCCTCTCCTGACACTCAACCCAGGGTCTTGCCCTCTGGATGCAAAGTCCCATCCCTCCTGTGCACAGAAAAGGCCTAAAAGGCAAAAAGCTTGCCAGCAGAGAAACAGAAACAGATGCCACTCTGTTAGCTGACAAATCTAGGAAATCTTTTCTTATTTTGCTGCAAGGTTGGCTGTAATAACATGGTGGGTTGGAGGAGTTGCCTTTGCTCTGCTGCAGAGGGCAAAAGGAGTTTGAGTCCAGTCACAAGAAATGTCAGGCAGAATAAATTTGCTGCTTGGCTTGGCAGTGACAGCATCAGGTTTTTTACCTGTTTCCTTCTGAGTCATGTCCAACTTTTAGACATGCATTTCCTGTGTATCCAACACAGCCTGAGGTGGGAACTAATGAGAGGCCTGGTTTCGACATGTGTTGATGTACATAGCACAGTTGCCCAGCACAGGTGCTGGCTTGCACATATTTCTGCTCACTGGATTTGTAAGTCAATGGGGGCTCTGGCTCAGCAACCCTCATGTGGAACTCTCCACTCCAGGCTGTGAATTCTGCCAATACTCTGCACAACTTTCATGAATACATTAAATATCTATAGATCATCTACTTTCTGTGAGAATTACTGTAAGTCTTATCTGATAACATAGCTAAAGAATTACAAAAATTTGATTTTTTTTTTTAAGCAGTGAAGATTACAAGGTTTCTTTTAGCCTCTGAGCTGTCACGCTTGCTTCCTCCCTTCTTAACTTTCACATACTACTTTTTAAGGTTTAAGTCAGAAAATACTTTCTCATTATTTACCAATTATGGCACAGAAACTCAAAGGAACAATCCAATTACCTAAAGGCTAAAAAACATGAATATTTCATTTTCTTTGAAAGGCAAAAAACTTTTAAATTTGTCTTTTAAATTGTCTTTTAAATCATAACGGTAAATGTTGATTGAAAAGCTCAATTCCACATCACTCCAATGGGCATTTGATTAAAATCTAATCTAGCCAGGATATGTGTGTGATGGCTGCTTTTTTTACTATTACTATTGAGAGGAAATATTTATATTATAGTAGAATATAAAATTCCTCCTGGAAATTAGTATTATTACTACTTTAAATCTGCTGCACCAAGGATTCTCCTTATTCATGTGTAAGAAGATGTAGTATTACACCACTTAAATAAATTTAATAATCAAACTTTATTCCTCAGCCAAGACTTTACTGAGTGCTGCTCTGCTGGCTTTTTGTCACTGCTGTCTTCATTGTCTTTTGATTTTCCAGTTTTCCCGATATATTTTCAGGGCAGCATTCCCACACACTGGACCGCATTCATGAGGTCACTCCAACCAGCACAGGTTTGTCATGAGGATAAACTCTGCCTCAGGTTTAAAATAAAGTAATAGTATACTTCACTGCAAAATAAAAACATCACCCACTATCATTATCACTAATACACAGTGCAGCCATTGGTTCTGAAGGGGTTTTTCAAGACTCTGGCTTTGTTTCCCTTTTTGATTCACAGGTTGAATCCCAAAAAATCAAAAAGGAGCAACTGTATCTTGGACCGACTTGAGGGAGCTTGCTTACTGTTTTCCCTTTCACAAGAAAAGGAGCCACAAAACTGAACAGAAAAAAAAAAACAAAAAACCAAAAACAAAACCACAGACTAGGATCAACTGAAACATTTTGCTTGGACAGATATATTATGTTTTTCTCTGTGGAAGTTGGATTTTTCCTTGCTTCCTTTGCATTTTTATTTCTTTAGGTCAGCAGGCTTAAACCAACAGTTTCTAAAAAGCCACTGAAATATTTTATGTTTTTCTAGTTACCATTTTTGGTTCTCTGGGAGAGAGTACTGTTAAAATATATGGACATCACCTCTCCTATACAACAAACAAACTAACTAATTAATCTGAAATACTATATGTTTGCATGGCTATTAACCATAAGATCAGAGCATATCATCAGCAAGGAATTAAGGCTCACACACACTCAGTGCAAATTTGTTCTATCTGGTAAAGAAAGGAGGAACTTACAGTAAGATTTGTCTTCTGACACTTCATCTGTATAGTCATTGTCAAGCTTTACTTTCTGAGACCTCTCTTATGGATTTTCCACTACAGCAAGGTCTCCTGTGTCATGTCTAAACGTCTACTAAATATACCTTTTTTTTTTTTCTTTGCTACCTGTTGAGACCATGCATAAAATTTAATCAGAGTTATCTCCAGAAAGAGAGCACAGGATGTCACTAAAGAGAATATGTCCCCTTGACACTGTCCACATTCATGGTTTAAAAACTGCAATGATTTGGTTTATCTCAACTTGAGTTTCCTAGGTTGGCCAGCCCTTCTCAACCTGAGTATCCACACCACTTCAGTAACTCTCTCTTTGCTCTTCCAAGACATGGACAATGGTACCTTGCACGGTTCCTTAATCTTTTATACAGAAACATACTGACCTAAACTTTCATAGAAGAAACAGATTTAGGTTCAAACTTTGCTCTGCAAAAAGAGGTGAGAAAGGGTTTCTGCTAACACAGGACCTTACTCCTTCCCTATTAACTGATCTCAGAAATGATTTAAAGGCTGTCTAGAAGGGAATGGTCTCTTTCCTCCTTGTTGAAGATTTTCCCCTTTGCAGACAAGAACGCCAGGCAGCCAAGCTACCAACAAGAATGGGAGCATCACCACGTAGCTGAGTTGTTAGGAGATGAATCTCTAGCCCTGACTTTTCATCCAAGGAAGGGTGTCTTCTGCACAGTGGAGCAATTTCAGCACGAGTGATAGAGAGAGATCCCAGGCAGATAGAAAAGAAAATCATATAATTTTAGTCATCTCCAGTCTCCGTCCAAACTTGTCACCCTGGGCTGCTTTTTATTCCCCAGAGAGAAACAGGGAATTTTAGGCATATATTTTGTAGTTTTATTTTAGGTGTGTCTTTTGAAATGAAAAATCTTTCAACCTGAATGTGCTTGTTTTGCTCCACTGACTAAAAAAAACCAATGTGTGATGACTGTCTCAGCTGTGAATATTTACATTTGATCAGATGTACCTAATCCAGGCCGGGATTCAGCCATCTTCCTTTCCAAAATAAACTAGCATTTTGTTAAGAAATCTCTTTCATACTATCTCGAAACACAACCTTTATAAAACCCAGGATTGAAAAAAAAAATCAAATTAAACCCTCCTGGTTTTAGATATTCATGTCCTGGAATAGACCCTCATACGTAACCACCACTGTCTGGGCAGCCAGAGGGAGAAACAGACTATAAACAAAACTGAAACAGATTTTATTGATTTTTCCCCATGCAAGCTAAGCCCCATGCAAAATCAAAATCAAACACAGAATATCAATAACTAACAACAAGTCAAGTGCATTTTCAAATTAGCTCCCTCTCCATGGTCTAAGGCATTCCTGCAGAAAGTCAGATTAAGAAAGATACCTGCAGGTTATGATTTCAAGTGGATTATGTCCATTTAAGGATTCATTTCAATAGGTTTTCATGCTGATGACCTTGACAGAATAAAGGAATTTACATTATCCAAAAGCTGTTAACCATGTACAGCTCTCTACTGCCTGTGCATCATAAAGGTAAAATGTTTTCTCTCACAGAAAAAGAGCTGCCATGGTACTTGTACTCTTACTCCAACACCTAAACCCTTTTCCCTGAGCTTTGCATACACTTTTCCAGCTTACAGAGCTATGGCACTCCACCACATCAGAACTCTGGCTCCAATAATAGACTCAAAATTAGGGTTTAACCAAACAAGATTGGGCAAAAATTGAGGGTAGGTCAGAGATATACGAGAAGACACTTACTGTGTACATGCACAGGGTAGGATTTATCCCTCATTAAACTTTGGATATTGAGTACATCTTCACATGAGCTAGCCACACACAAATCCTCTGATTGTTGATCTGATACTACTAGCTCCTTCCAGCTGGGATGAACCCCAGCCTGGGAGTGCATCTTAGGATAGAGCCAGGCTAATACAGCTCATGAGTTGCAGCATCATGACTGTCTTGTTCTTATAAAATATCCTCTCTGCAAACAAAGACGCTTGTAGTGGGGTGACTTCTTTGTCATGAACTGGCTTGCTGAAGAATGCCTGATGCTGAATAGCTCAAATTGCTATAAAGACATAGTTTTTATCTGTGAAGTACAGATCCCTCCAAAACTGCGTGGATAGAAAACTCCTGAAATATTTCATTACAGTCCCAGACTCTGCATACTCTCTGGGCTGCTTAGGTATCTTGTATTTTAAATTCCCTGGATTTTGTCTTACAAATAAACATCTTAAAGGAGGGACAATTCAATTTAAATTTGGTCAGGTTCAAAAGTCACTGTAATTGAATAATAATTTGCCGTGAAGTATGGATGTGAGTCCTCATGCTTGCCTCTTGACCTGAAAGGATACGGCTAGTGAAAATGTCTAGCAGATAATTACTGTGAGGGTAACCCTGAGGCTTCACTATTATTCACAGGTCAATCTCCCTAACATAATTCCCAGGATATTATTACTGAAGAAAACACTCCCCCTGCATAATGCAACACCTGTCTCTGTTTTGAGACTAAGGATGGAGATGGGGGTTGAGCTTTACCTGTTTTTTGATTATTAAGGTTTCCTGTAGGGCAGGGGATGAAAGCAGCAAAAGGGAGGAGTAAAGGAAAAGTCAGTTTGCAACAATGAACCCGCAGTGATTTTATGTTCATTACTTCTCAGGGGTATGACCAATCACAGAGTGTGTACAGATGACGAAAACACAAATTCTCAGATTGTGCTACAGGACCAGGTGTTACAATTGGAGAATGGAAGAGGACTGGTTTCAATACACAAAGTATTTACTAGCCCAGAAACACCAACAGAAGGGCCTTGTCAAAGCATATAATCCTTTTCTGGGCATAGGATTATGCACACCTCATATCATTAGTAAAAACTCATCTTTTTAAGTCTTGACAACACTGTAAACAGATTGGTGTGCTTCTATTTTGACTTCTGGCAAACCACATCTCTATGAATTCTGCTGCAGATGACCAAGAAGAAAAATAAACATGTTGAAAAGTGATCTCTTTAAATCATTGTTAGGTCTTCTTTATGTCAATATACTTCCAGGACTGAGGGGGAAAAGTTGTGGAATTCTAGAATCATTTAGGTTTGGAAAAGACCTCTAAGATGACCGAGTCCAACTATAATTAACCCAGCACTGTCAAGCTCACCACCAAACCATGCCCCCAAGCACCATACCAAGTGTACAGTTTTGTGTATATATGTTACAGCACATATCTATAGGCAGCTATGCACTGTATTTTAGGCAAAGTCAGGATGCTCCCTGGACTTCTACAGCACTGCAAGGTATGTGAGCATGGGACAGATCAGGTCATAATCATGAGTGGGGGTGAGCTCCTTCCTGCTTTATTCCCCCCACAGAAACCTAGGGCTGTAAAAGATCTCTAGAGGTCATCTAGTTCCTCCCCTTGCCCCAGGCAGGCTTAACTACAGAGAGGTCATGCCTGGCAGGTGTTTGTTTAACTTGTTTTCAGAATAATGAAGCTCCACAATCACTGCAGATAATCTGTGCCTGGATTTAAGTGTCTTCATCACCACAAATCTTCCCTTCCAGTGTTAGAAATCCACCCTTGCTATTGGAAGACAAGAAGAAGGAAATAGCAACAACAGGAAAATGTACAAGAGGGAAAAAAAATAAAGATCTAAGGGAGAAAAAGAGGAGTAAATGAAAAAAACCTACAGGGGTCCATGGGTTGATTTGCATTAATTCAAAATTTTGCAACTGTGAAAGCAGTGCTGAAGGGGAAGTCTAGTGATCCCAGTGCCAGCAGTAAGAATAATAATTAATAATAATTAAGCATCTGGTCAAAGGACAATGGTACAGTAAGGTTACATGATTAGTCTGATCAGCAACATAGAGGAGTGATGGGAAAAGGTATGCAAGGGTCTTAATTAATGCCACTTAAAATACCATTAATAATGTATGATTAACTACTTAAATATTAATATCTTTCATTACCTTCTTTTACTTTGCCATACTGCACAGCAGGCAAAAACATCTCTGGCTATAAGAGTATATATGGAAAAGCTGTCAGTAAGTTTATCAATCCTGTATTGAGACACATGAGCCCTGATGTTCAGATTTTAATTTTTACAGATCTCTTTAATTCCACTTGTGTTAATTATGTCTTTCTGCACTTTAGCTGAAAGAATTGGAAGTATCATAACTAGTTACTATACTCATTAGGGTTTGGGGATTTTTTAATTGTTTCTTGTTTTGCTTCCAATATTTTTAGAAAATACAGTTGAATGAACTGGTTTGTTCTAGAACAGCAACATAGCATGGAATAACTCCAAAAGATACATTTTAAATTGGAAACACTTGCAAAAGAGGAAACCAGCTATCAGTCTTGACTTACTACTACTGTAACTGGAAACAACTTTACAACTACATTTGTATAATTCATATTATTTTGCCAACACTTTGAAGTTACACTTTCTTCCCCCATTTCTTAAGTCAGCAAGGAACGGTTATTAAAGGCACCTTTTAAAAAAATGAAACTGTCAAGATGTGGCTTTGAAATCTTTGAAGAGACGCCTGTAACATATAATGTGCTATAAGCACATCTATTAAATCATGGCTCTTCTGTTCTAACACAGAAATACCAGAAAAGAATTCTTTTCACATAGGATCAGTAGCTACACAATAATGGGAAACACTTGGACTGAAAGGTAAAAGTTGGCTAAAGTAAGCTCATTCCCATCTGCTTGTTATCAGCAGTTATAGGACCAGAGCAGGTGACCCATAAATATATATAATTTTTTTAACTGACAGGCTTTTGTTTGGGACTGTGTGACAATGAAGGGTCCTGTTTTAATTTATAGATAATTTATAGATATTCATTTATAGATATTGTCCAGAAATTCAAAATTAAACAGTATCTCTTAGTAAAGAAAAGAGCAGTGGTGGGAGAAACTGAAAT
The DNA here is from genome assembly GCA_013400435.1 of Pycnonotus jocosus. NCBI lineage: Eukaryota > Metazoa > Chordata > Aves > Passeriformes > Pycnonotidae > Pycnonotus > Pycnonotus jocosus. Next base: position 736,462 of record VWYP01013420.1, read on the forward strand.
TATTTTCCCATGTTAGAATTCAGAAAAGAAGTTAAAAAAATAAAGTCCTCAGAATGTGCCAGGCATTTGCTAGAAAATAGAAGCAGCCTCAAATCAATAGAGAAATTGATCAATTAACTTCCTCTGTCCCAAGTAAATGACATGCAAAGAAAAGTAAAAGTACTGGAAAAGACATGAAGAGAAAAACTTTGGGTGCACAAATAAATTCAAGAGGAGAAGACAGATACTGAAGTATGCTCTGTTTAGTATTGAAAGGCACAAACCAAGGACTGAAAGGTAAAGCTAAACACATTCACTCTATGAAAATGTGTGAATTAGGTATTAATAGTGAATACACTTAACCACTTAAGTACAGTAGTGTGACGGGATCTCAGTGTCCTCAAGTGCTTGGTGCATCTCCAGAAGCTAAGAGCTGTCCACAGAAGCTTCTAGGCTCCAGCTGCGAATGAATGAAATTCCATCACCTCCATTAAAAGGGAGGTCAAGGTGGAAGAGCTAATGGTTTCTGTGACCTCAAAAATCTTTGAAATTATGAAACCATTAAATTAGGTTACTGATCTAATTGTCCGGGTCACTTGGAGTTGTGGGGATTTTATACAGGCTTTTAATTTAATATATGACTTATGATAGTTGAGATAGATACAATAATTAACCTTTAGTTATTTTTCAGGACACAGTTTCTCTACAAACAAGGGATTTTTGCAGATTCTAAGTGCTGGTTGGCATGAAGTAACTACAATTAAAAAAAAAAAATAAAAATCCCTTAAAGCCATTGTCTGCACTGCATCCTCTTTTAAATATTTTGTCATCAAGAACATTAGTGAATTGCTAAAGCAATTAAATATTTGTTAATTAGCAATAAAGAAAAATCAACTTATGTAATTATAACTGAATGAAAAACAATGGAATTAATTATTAATACTAAAGATTGGCATTCTTCCCAGAGCTGTAGGTTTAATTTCACTTGTCTTTTTAAAGCTAAATTCCTTCTGTGCAATATATCCAGCAGTATTATTGATGCTTGTTTTGTAACCAAGCATTTTGCAGATGAAGAAAATGTGGAGCACTCCTGCAGCTATATGCCTTGTGCCCCAACCCAGTAAATACAGTGCTTCAAATTTCTTTAACATTCAGGTTCTAGGACAGATGTTTCTTAACAACAATAGAAAAACTAAACTAAATCAAATTTTTAAGGAACTTCAGAGACATGAGATGAAATTCATAAACAATCTACTAAACCATGTTGCAAATAAGCTTTTCCACTTAGATAAAAGTAAGATCAACCTGTAAAATTAAGACTTAGGTACTGAGTTACCCAGGGAAGTGGACAAATCACCAAGCCTTCCAGAGTTCAAGAAGCATTTGGACAATGTTATCAGGCACACTGTAATTCTTGGGTCTGTCCTGTGCAGGACCAGTGTTTTAGTCCATCCCATCAAACAGCCTTTAAAGTCAAACACAGTCCTAATCACCCTATTTTTCATGATTGTCCAGGCCAGTTCCCCTTTGAGAATTGATCTGTCACTGTGAATTGAAGGTGTGATTAGAATAACAAGTATAGAGTCTGCTTGGTATTACTCCATGATGGAGCAGCAACTGATTTGTCAATATTCCCTTCTTGTGCTGGTCTGCTGCTCATTTTCATGCACATGTAAAACAGAAAGTTAGAGAAGACCAACAAAATTTCTCCTTCTTTGGAACAAACAGTCATTATTATAAACCAAGAGTACTCAGGTTGATGCCTGGATGTCTCTGCAACTCAGCCATCAGCCTGAACACCTTTCCCACAGTACTAATGGTATTTCCTCAGGGATCAGTTTCTACTACCAGTGCCTGTACTGCTTCCACACTTTCCTAAAGGAATGTCTGTGGGCAACTGAAGGAGCAAAGTGTTGGCTCCAAGGAGTGATGATTAGCCTGTGACCAGGAGAAAAGGTCAAGGACATGAACTGCCAGGCTTAACAGGGGTTTAAGTCAAAGGGAGACTGTTAAACAGAAGGTGAAAGTAGGTGTCCCATTGCTTTATCTTCATGTAATCCATATACTCATTTATTGAAAAGCAGCTTCTGAATATGGGTAGAAATTCATCTCCTCTCTTCCCTGAGCCCCCATAACCATGCTCCCACAGTTCCTACCATCTCCTCACCACCTCTTTTGTTTGCCTTCACTCTTATCCCTCTTTTCTGTGCTGTCTCTCCTGCCCAGATGTATTTTTTTCATTTATTTCACTTTCATTTCATTTCTTTTATTTTACAAATTAATCTCTCTCAGGTCTGACTTCATAATTTTTTGATGGCCAGCAGTGCTGTGGATCTGGTGCTTTTCACTTTGCTCCATGCCTATCAGCAGCACTAAAGTATGAAGCTTGATGAAATAGAACCAAACCTGCTGATAGTCCTGGCCAGGCAGTGGTTTTATACAATTAAATACTTATTCAGATTCAGATTTGTCATGGTTTGCAACAAGTCAAATCCAAATGCCACTTTGTCCTTAACACAGTAATGTAGTGTTCTCCTTGACACCAGCAAAACAGGCATGTGGCTGTATGTATTTCCATGGCAAAATATATGTTGCCTTGCTAAAAGCATATTAGTCTCTCTCTAGAGACCATGGTATTCCAATGTAGCCCAAATATTAATCTTGAATCCTGCAGGAACAATTTTTTTTTTTTTTTGGCAAAACAATTATACAGCTGTGGTTTTAAATAATTATAAAATGGATGTGGAGCTAAAAGTCCCTGATGAGATGACAGGACTGTGTCGTACCATCATTGCCTTCTTTCCTGCATTGTGCAGATCCACTATTTCAGGCTTTAAAAAGCTAAGATCATACTTCTTGACTTACATGACTTGGTCAATTTTGAGGGCAGTTAGTTACCTGTATGGCTACAGTTTTATAGAACTCCATTATCAATTAAACTCATTCATCAGTGTCAGAATTCTCTGCATCCTATTTCCTTTACAACAGGGGAAGGACAGCAGCAGTGGCATCAGACATACTTATGCTGGTAACCAATTATTCCCACCGGGAAGATATGTATGTCTTCACTTACAGTTGTATGACAGAAGCACTACACCTATGAAGGGCAGAGAACCCTCAGTCAAAATGCACTAACCATGATCTCACTTAGACTTTTCCCGTCAAAACCAATTATTTTATGATAAAGTTGGAAAATCAGCAGAAATTGGCAGAGTCACTGTGAACACACAGTGAACACACACTCAATTCCATATCGGTGTTGTAAAGTTGAACATATGAGTGACTAGTGGAGGAAAAAAAAAAAAGTGTTCTAGCTTCCACTCGAAAACAAAATAGTATTTTCTTAATATTTTGTTGCAATGTTTGACTAAAGCCAGATTTCTTCACTCGGAAATTCCTGCCTTCTCAAGTGTCTTGAGCAAAACGGAGCTTATGATGTCCAGGTAAATATCCTTGCTGATACTTAAACCTGATGAAATTTTTAAGTCTTTCTGCATTCTTGAGCTGGTTTTAAAGATCTTCTGAAGACTTCACATTTATTCACACATCTCCACTCATGAACAAAGAGAAGAGAGAACACAAATCTCAGAACTTGAGAACCTTCCAGAAAATATCTGTCCGTACTCTGTTATACAACTCTACACTGCAGCAGGAACAGCCAGGCCTTATGTGTGCTGAACCCATCCGTCAGTCTGGCTCCCTGTACATCAATACCCCAGCAAATAGCGTGCCATATATCACCACCAGATCCTGAAGAAAGACACCTGTTCAATACCAGTGTCCAATCTCCTGAGTAAAAAACACATTCAGGGAGTTATTATTATTTCACAAATGTTGTTTATTAATCTGGTGGGCTATAATGTTTGAATTTAAAATGAATCTTTCTACTCATATAACTATTGATAGAAAATGCCGTAATCAAAAAAACTGTTGCAAAGGTTGGAAAGAAAATAGTTTCTCTGTGCATAATAATAATTCTGCTAAAGATGCTCAGCAATCTTTTCATCTACACATATTTTCACCTGTTGTTACACAATCTGCATGAGGTACTTAAGCTATTTAAGTTGTGTACCCATGTTTTGAAAGAACAGCTAAAGCCAGGTGTGAAGCAGTGTGAGGTTAATTGGGTATAATAAACCACAGAATCATAGAATGATATAGGGTGGAGAGGGACCTTCAAAGACCATCTAGTTCTAGCACCCCTGCCATGGGCAGGGATACATTCCACAATACCAGGTTGTTCTAAGTCCTGTTCAACATGGCCTTGAGCACTTCCAGGGATGGGGAAGTGTAAGATGTCCCAGATAAGTGCAGTACAACCTATTAAAGGAACACTAGCAAATGTAAAATACCTTAATGTTTCACTCCACAGTGAAATGGAAATGAATGGCAAAGTCAGTAGGAAATATTACTACAGACTTTTATACATGTCCTAAACTTGATTTTTGAAAAGCACAGGGCATATAAATAAAGCACTAAAAATTTCAGCTAAAACATTGGGAACTCTTAGAAATATCATCACTATTTAATGGAAAGGGAGCATCAAATGTTCAAATGTTAAGTATATCCTGATTTTGAGTCTGACTTATTGTAGAGAAATGGCAAATTAATTGTCTGATGATTTTAGAGTTTGTAGTATCTGGCATCTATTTTTAAAACTCATTAGTAATAGGGTAAATATGATTTCAAAAAGCATCCTCTCAATATACTCCAGGACCTTTTATGCTTTTTGAACCTTTTCTCACATTCTTGCCCCTTGTACCTATTAATATAGACTTTGCAATTTATCTATCCTTATGAGCAGAAAAATTCAAGGACTGAAAGAGAAGAGTTCCACAATATCCTACTTAAGATACCAGGTTGTGATTTGTTTGTGTCCTTCCAGACAGATGTCAATTAAAAGAAAAAAAGGGTGAAAAGGGCAGAGGGAAAAACAACAATAGCACAGGACTGATTGACAAGTGCTATCATACAAGATTTCTCTCAAATATTTTATGAAAAGGACACTGGATTTCATTAAATTCTGTTTATGAAAGCCATCGCTACTGAAAAAAATGCATTCAGAGGAATTAATTGTTTCTATCCTGCAGATCACGTACCAAATTCAGAGTTCACCTTCTTGTGGCAGAAGGCCTCTTTCCCACCTGCCCTATCTGCAGCAGGAAGATAAGAAGCAGGTGAAAAAGTCTCACATCCTTATTATATGCAAAGGATAAAGGTATTTTTACAGGGCTGGGCGCATTTTTGAGAACCAACTTAAGATACATAATTGCTTTACCTGCTGATACACTGAGGATAGCGCTATCTAGCCACATAGGTGTTAAAAAAAAAAACAACAAAAAAACCAAAAAACAACAACTCAGAAAACTGCTTTAAAGATCTACTTTGCAAACTTCACAGTAAATCTTCTCCCTGTGAAAACCTCCTTAACTATTCTAATAGCATGAAATTTCAAATCTCTCCTATCAGCTGAAGGCCACCCAAGTACAGTGGAAGTTGACACAGCAGAAGATCGTGGCTCAAACAATCCTCTGCTACAAACACCCTTCACTCCATATTTGTGGATGGTTTACTAAAATATGGTGAACTAGGACTCATGCAGCAGGTGTGAATTTGGAGAGGTAGGAGAAAACCTTTCAAGGGGCATCTCACACAGCCATAGCAGCTGGAGCCACAAAAAATGGCACAGATCAGAGTCAGGGAAGACAATATAGTGTGCAACAGAGCAAGGGCCAAGAGAAGAACTGTTTGATCCAACAGCCTAGATCCAACTTCAGAAAACCTGAGAAGAATACGATTTAGGAATCCTACTGTTGTGAGGGTTGAGGAGCCTGAAATTGCTATTCTGGCTCAATGCAGAATTACCTGTGAGATCAGCATAGACAGAATGGGTATTTTGGAGCCTTCTTTGCAAATCTCAGTCCTGATATACACACTGGTGACTTCCTACCTACAATCCTGCCTTCTGTCAGTGCAGAAACAAGGAGAGAAGCAGAAAAACATGCTTTCCCCACTCGTGTCACGGATAGGAAAAGGAAGCAAGGAAAAAAGGATGGAACTGAGTGGAGATGAGAAAGCTGGGAGCAGATGGTAGGAGAATTCCAGAGTGTGTAAGTGTTGTCAGTATGAGCTATCTGTTGGCTGGCTGTCTTGCTTCATGTTGAAGCAAATCACAGTGTTTTTTGGGGGAAAATTAAAAAATAGGAGAAGTAATTTGGCCCATATCTTGACTCTTCAGGCAGTTTGGATTTGTCTACTGTATCCATCATATTGATGTTATGAACACTCTGAGCTGAGGAATCAGAAGGATTAACCTCCTCCTTAACAGGGATATTCTGAAGTCACTGGTAAACAGTTCCCTTCATTGTTCATGTACAGCAAGTGCAATGACATTACACATGAAGAGAACCTGTAAGGATGGGAAGGCCTCCAGCTAAGAATCTCATTCCACAACTTCACATGGACATATCTAGTGCAGAAAAGACAGTGCTAAAATCCTCACTATAAAAGTGGTAACTTGGAGAAAGTTACATCAGCTAATGTTTATCTGAAGCTAAATACGAGTGTCAGCAAATTTATCTGACCTCTTCTCACACTGTTTCAAAGGGCTGTCAGAGAAGGTGGCCTTGTCCTTCACTCTTGGAAGCTAATAAACAGAAAAATACCTGCACCACTAACACATTCAAAGCTACCGAGATGTCTCTGGATGATGAAAAAATAATCTTTCCAGATTTTAATTTGAACTTTCACCTTTGATGGTCTTCCTTCCTACAATCACAAAATAATTCAGGTTTGACCAGCATCTCTGGAGATCTGTAGTTGAACCTCCATCTCAAAAGCAGGTCCAGATACATTAGGTGGTTCAAGAACTTGTCCCACTATTTGAAAGTCACCATGTGTAGACATTACCCGACTTTCCTGGTCAGCCTGTTCAAACATCTGATTACCTTCATGTGGAAAATCTTCAGAAAATTTGTTGGTCATTTTTCCTTTTTTAACCAGTTTGCACCTATTTTTATTTCTCACAAACTGAAATCACTGATCATGACTTCAAACCTGAAGCTAGCACAGTGTCAGTCATTGAATTTACTTTAAAAATACTTTAAAATATTTCAGTTTAAAAACTTTTAAAATATTCAGTTTCTAAAGATGTTTTTGGTTTCTAGGAGAGCTCTGTGCCTCACTTCACATACTGTAGCTCTCCCAACAGGTTTATGTTGGAGGTATAAATTACTGTGCACATCAGCAAATACATTTTCTTTTGTCTCAGCTCTAAAAACAAAATGAGATTTATCTGCCAGTTTTCTGGCATTCTATGCCTTTCCCAAATCCCGATAAATTATCATGCAGCAATGCCAACCATTCATTATAGAAATTATCCATGTCTAATGAAAGAGGTACTGTACTTCTATATTCCAGTGTACTGGAAATTAATTTGCATAGTGGAGGCTGCAAGGGTCTGAGTATATCACCTGTTCCCATCCTGGGTGCATTTTCTGGAAAGAGTACATCATTAAGGGAAAAAAATATACAATAAAACTATGCATCTGCTAAGGGGTATTTTTATTCTATTTAGCTCAATGTCCTTTGTGAATGTCAGCTAATCTCATTAATTTCATTGTATAAACGGGTGGGATAGACTGAAATAATCTATCAAACACTTGCAAATCCACCAAAACCAAAATGATCAAGTATTGCATCTGTTTCTTGTCTCCATGAACCCCCTAACTTGTAGCAACAGGTCTTTGAACCTCAGGATCTTTGAGGACATGGATGGCACCAGCAAAGCAATCGCCTTGACTCTGTCTGTAGATGCCTTACAGTGGTTCTCTGTGTGTTCATCATGGAAACTCCACATGCCCAGTGTGCAACCAAAGATTATTTTTCTTCCAAAGGCCAAACTTGCATGGAATTCTGTTAATTACATGCACTGTAGAAATGTCAGCCTTTACCCCACTGTATATACAGCATCCTTTGTCCTTCACATAACGATTTTAAAGTGCTCTGCAGATATCATTTGATAGAATAATAAGGTATTATTATTGAATTTTTATGTCTCCTGCTGTCCTGGGAGGACTGACCTTGCTTCCCCAATACAGAGGTCTATCTGTCAAGCCAATCACACTGAAATCTGAGTACCTCAGAGGAGATCCTGATGTGGCAACATTTCTACAGGAACTCAGAACTGGCCAGACACACTGATAGGATCCATGTATTCCTATGCATTTCTGCAAGGTTATAAACCAATTCCAGTTTCAAATGTAAATCTCCATCCTGGTGATATGGGGAGAGATGCATGGTTCAAGTAACTCAAATTGTCCCCAGCTGTCAGGGTTCCCCACACAGGTAGCAATGGATGTGATTTACAAGCAGATAGCAACCACAAGGAACCAAGATTAATGAATCTCCCATCCACTCTTTTCCAGCAGATATGTAGTACTGATAAATGTCCTTGAACTACTGAGTTACTATGGGAATAACCTTTCATTTATGCCCTTCACTTTCATTTGCCAGGACAATGCATTCATGCTGTATCTTTTAGCCATGGACAACTAGATATTAGCACACCTTCCGTAAGTTGGTTTTTTTCCCCTTGATTTGATATTTTGTATAGGCATATCCATAAATATCCATGCACACAGCAGGGTATGTGCAATACATCTGACAGGGCAGGGTTACCCCTAGCACAATACCACTTTTTAATACAATCCTGGCTTTTTTCCATAGCTGTCAAAAAGTCTAGGTTAGGTTGATAGGTCTCTTAAAATGCACAATTTCTGGTAATTGAGCTTTTATTCTTCCTTTAAGAAAGTCTTGATACTTATGAGGAGGGCTTTTTCTTTCAGGAATAGTGTATTTTGATAGTTGCTGAACAAATAATGACACAAAAGCTGCTATCTGGAGTTATGCAGATACTTCCTGGCAGCATCAGCATCCTTTACATATCTGCATGGCTGCAAAAATGTCCAACAGTTTCCTTTTTCCACTCAGAAGCTTTTTCTTTATTTTCTTTTTTGAAATGAAATGCCAGAGCTCTGTTATTGCCTCACCACTTTTTATTTGTCCTGAAAAGCCTTGCTTTCTCCTTCTAGTGCAGTGAAGATGCCTAGGCTATAGTTTCTCTTATTGCAGTACCTCTGGGAACCTCCAGATGAACAAGGGCCTTGATATAATGGCAGTTATTACACCAATCTCTACCAAACCAATCAGCTACAGTCAGAAACCTAAATATTCCTTAAAATACACTTATTTTAATTCAGACTTATCAAGAACAAACTGCCTGTCACTGGTACAATGCATATTTTCAAAAACTTGCCTAAAGCTGCAAGAATTCAAGGTAGTCTCATTACAGTAAAAACACAATAATCTGAAGTGTGTTTTATAACCTGGACTGAGGGAAGAAAACATATATAAGCTTATGCTTATTGCTTAAAACCAAAGGGGAATCAGTACATTCTTGAGACATAAAGCTATACCTTGAACCTTGTCTGAGTAAAAACATTGTTCTGTGACAAATTTCAAAACCAGAAATGTCAACAGGACAGCCTTGTCCTTACAAGTCCATTACAGATCTTGTTGACTGGTTTCTGTACCTTGAAGTACAGTGTTTCTGGCTTCAAGTTGTAGAAATAAACTCAATTGTGTTTTTAAATCTTTATGGCTTGTCTGGGCATATGTAGGAACATTTCAAATTTCTTTTGTTCTCTCTGAAATACTTTGGGATGGGCACTCATTTGCAAAACTGAGGTACAGCACTCTGCAGCTGACAAGTTCTACTTACTAACTGTTACATGCAAACTTTTGTTAATGGGAGGTAATAGAGTTCTAAAAGGCATCTTATGCAACATCATTAGATGAACCAGAAGTAGTATAACCACATGATGTTTTGGTTGCTCTCATTCAACAGAAGTGTTAGTGGCATTCAAGATAAAGTTGGAAGTCAATATAGAATTTATTTGGTGGGGAAAAAAAAGAAGTGTTATCTTTACTTGTACTGGGAGTGAGCAGGAGTAAAGCTGAGTGTTGGTAGGTATTTGTTGAGCTGGAAATGCTCGTAAAACAGTGAATGGAGGTTCTGTGTTAAGGAATAAAATATGCTAAGTAGTATATGAGCTGCCATGAAATTATATTCAGGTTATTTCTGATACTTCAAATGAACTTCCAGACCAGAGCATTACCACTGACAATATCATTTATTCAAGCTTTAGGAACCTGGGATCATTTCTCATCTTGATTCAACCACTTTGGTTAAACCTCTTGTTAACAACACAGGGAAAAAAATGGGTTTTCCAAGTGATCACTATTTGTTAGGCAATAAATTTAAAATGACACTGCAAATATAATTTCATGGTTTTTGCTCTTTTCATTTCTGTAAAAAATACAAGGATGGAGACAAATAACGGTGCTTAAAATATCGTGAGGACAATCTTGATTTATCAATTCCAATACAAACACACATCAAAAGAAAATTATAAATGTCTAAATACCACACCCATGATAAAGAGCTGTACTTCTTTGACTCATCTTTACAAATAAATCTAAAAAACAATGATAGTGTACTTACATATTTCAGATCCTCATCTGTCTAAGAATAGAAAGCACTGAAGTCATGTGTCAGAATAAATCGGGTGGCCTCTTCTCAATTCCCTTTTTGTGATCACCATCCACAAAAATCAGTGCGCCACTGCAATGGTCCAGCCATCCTCACTACAGAAAAGGAGCCAGGTGTTGATTGTCAGACAAGACTGGCACGGATTTGTAAAGGTTCTTAGCATGGCAGCTGTCAGGCTTGTAAGACCCAGATTCCCTCTTTGTACCAGAGTACCTCCATCAGAAGCCAGGCTACCACATCAGACAATAATTGGTACCTGTCTTTAATGTCTGTATTGATAAATGGGTATCTACCTCCGTATCTAACGGCCAGCCATGACCACCATGCCTTCCCATGCTTTGATTTCCCCAGGAACAGTTATAGCATGTTCCAGGCTTGCTCCTACCCAAGATATACACACCATGATTGGTGGCTTCACACAACAGATGTGGTCTCAAAGGCTGGATAAGGAATAGATCAACTTTGAGGTGCTTCAAGCTGAATGGAATGAAACTGGACCTAAGTTAGTATGCACACTGTTTAAACATGGAGAAAGAGACAGTATGTTTTTCATGGGACAAACCTAACTGCATTTTTTCTTCCTTTTCTGTCTACATTTTATGTTTAATGCTGGTAACAAATTAATATTTCCTTATTTTAAAATATTGCTAAAATACTCTAAGTTTTGCAGATTATATTAGTTTTCTGGAAGAAATTTAGGAGAGACACTGGTGTCTGACACCTGGATGAGTCCAACTGTTTCAATATACATCAACAAAATTACCACCTCAGTCCCCTACTGCATATTGTTCAGACACTTTAACTTAGTAATGTCCTGGGCACTTTTTTTTAGCAGCTCTATATTTAATGGGAACTTGAAGACAACTCTCAGTTTTAGAGGTACTTGAATCTATATTTACCATGAGGCACACTGGGTAATGTCACTCTGTTTAGTGACAACACTCACTAATATAATGTGTGGCACAGTGAGAAAATGAGCCAGTACATGATCTTGCTAAGGGCCAACAGTTTCTGATAGGTCACAATTAGCATGCCCCTCAGTGCCATCAAAAAATAGCTTGAAAAGTTGTGACTGCAGAAGCAAGATGCAGCCCAGCTCAGCTGTCCACATAAAACTGTCCAGTGCGACTAGAGATGCCCTAGTTATTCTGATTGTCCTTCAGCTGCTGTCCAGAAAGACACGGGTTTCCTGCAAATCCTGCATCTTCTCTCCCAGTCTCTTAAATGAGCTTGGGCATCTAAAATGGCTCTGGGTATCTCAAATGTCTCTAAGTTTATTGTAAAACTAAACTTTGCACTAAGTCACAAGTTATGCATTGACAACAGGACTCTGTGATCCCCCATCTCACTATTGCTACTCCCCATATACAAGCCCAGCACATCACTCCTTTACACAAGTACTGCTTCAGGGAGTGAGTCACATAACAAGATACCAAAAATTTTGTGTTGTATGCTACTTATGCACATGTATGCATGCTATCTCAGGGCTCACATTTTTTGTTCTTTAATTAATATTGCCTTTTTGTAAAAATTAAAGCAGTGGGATTCCAAAAAGCCATTATTTTTTGTTTGTTAGGAGCTGGCATAAATGTATTCCAGTAGAGATAATGCTGTAAATGTTGATCATGTTACAAGTTGGCCCACCTACTGTCACTTCAGGAAGTAGAGGTTTAAATATAAAACTACTATTTTTAACTGAGTTAATATTGGAACTGAAGGAGGAGATGTTGAAGCTGGGGGAAATAGTAGCCTGGCTGATGTAAGTAGCACTATATTGATTTACAGCAGTGAAGCAACTATCAGAAACAGTAAATCTTTTCTCCACCAAGAGCTATATAATAATATTTTGATAAGGAAAAGAAAAAGTCACAACAGTAAGTTGAGATTATTCAAAGGTATCTCAGAAGCCCTGACAAACTTCTATCAGCAAATAAATGGAAATATAGAGCATGTGTCCTAGCCCAGTAGACTGCTTCAAATCCCTGAGCTAAAATATGCATGTTAAATAACTACGTGTTTTATTTACAATGAGCAGTATATCCTAGACATAATTAAAATAAAGAAAATTGTTATTGGATACCTCTTGATAATAAAAAAGAGCCAAACAACCCTCCCCCAAACCTCCAAAGTATTAAATAAAAGCAAGTTTTATACTATAAGCATTCATTTATGTTTTCTTCTAGAAGCTGCAGTTCCTAAAGTACTGTAAGTTAGATTATTATTTAAAATAAGAGCAAGACCATCAGATTTTATTACTAAATTGGAAATAGGAAAAACAAGAACAAAAATGCTCTAATACTTAAAACTCATGATTTTAAATACCTTAGTTTATCTTGATTTATTAAATACTCTAATGTTGGGCATTCTTTTTAGGTGTCTACCCTATAGCACTTGGCCTTTGTAATACAATATAAACAAAATAAGAAAAGTCTAACTTTAACCCAAAGGAACCTTACTTCCCCAAAAATCCAACTAAAGGAGCCAAAGCTGTGTTTTCTTTTTAAATTACTTTCTCTCTCTTTAGCTGAGGTGTTTAAAGACTCCATAATGAAGCATTGCACAGAGTACAGCACAGGAGGACTGAGACTACGGGCTTTAGGGAGATTAATGGCTGCAGAGCGGCTCACTTTTTGTTACATTAACCTGCCCAGAAAAGCAATTCCCTCCGCAGTGCCCATACCCAATCCCCATAAGTGGAGACATATGGCAGTTCTGTGATACAGAGAACACACTGTGGTAGTTTTATTGATACTGGGACGGCTTCTTAGCCAGTATAAGTCTTCTCCACTCAGCTATGAATTGATACCATTGACTCTTGGCAAAAGCAGAACAGTCATAAAGGTTAATGCTGCCCTTGCAGTCAGATTCCTTCTCTGAATTGCCCTGTGAAGGTGCCTCTCTCCACTGACTCCAGGGAGACTGGCAGATTAAATTTAGACCGAGCTAACTCTTGTGCCTCTGCCGCTGTGGCGGGATCAATCTGTAAAGATGTGCTTTTCTCTTTGTCCGTGATTCTCAGATGTGTCTAGTGATAGAAAACCACCAGAAGTAGCAACGAGAGTGGTGCAAGTTGTGTATGGCCACTCCTGTCTTCTCATCTGGTAAAATGTCAAATGAGCAAAGCCTCTTCTTCCTCCCTCCCTCCCTCTTCTGCCTGTCCATTATCTATCTGAGGACAGTAATCACGAAAACATTTCAAAATCCATATCCAAACGTTTCCATGTTGAATTAACATGAATACTCAGAATTGGAGAGCTGTGGTGCATCTTGGAAGGACCTTGCAAAAGGGGTTTTCAGCACAGATTCTTAGCTAAAAGACAAAAGGCTTGGAAATGTGGCACAACATTGCACACACATTGATGCAGAGATGATTTCATATATTCTGCTTCCCTCCTCAGATTTCTCTCTTCCAGCCATCAGCTTCTCTGCTAACCTTGAAACTGCAAGAAATTTCATTCTGTGGCTTGTGTTTCCTCCAAAGGAGAATTGCAGGACCTTAGTTCCTCCCTAGAAATTATGTCTCCTGGAGTCATTATTCCCTTTTGGCCTCAAACCACTTCCTGCAATTTCAGAGCCACTGAAACGGCAGTTTCAAATGATCTATTAACCCATGAAGGCTAAGCCAGCCTGGATTCACCAGAGTTCCTTTGATGTATTTTTCTTTTCCTCACACTTTTCTCCTTTCCCTAAACTTTGAACTAGAACTGAAAAGATTCTTCCTCAGATGAGTTTTGGCCCATTTTACAGACTTTATCCTCTGAATATCGTTTTGTTTTCACCTCCAGTTTTCTGCTGCAGACTACTATTTACCAAATCTATCTTTCTTGAAAAATTCTGATGACCTGTAAAAGCTGAAATGTTAACTATCAAAACCCCTGGGTATAGCCACAAATGATTATGTAAGGCTCGAGGCTCAATGCCAGATGAACAGACAGACCCATTTATCATCAGTAGGAAAAAGCACATTAATTGGCTATGATACCAGTACCGTCCTTCAGCATTAACAAAATTCTTCTTGATCCTGAATGCACCCCCAGAACACCCTTTATTAAATAAGATAAATAATACTGAGGCCAAGGGTCGCACTGCTTCATCTGAGAAAGCTCAATTATTTATGAATACTTCCCTGACTCAGGCTTGGTAACCTGACAGGTTACCAAGCCTGGCAAAGAGAGCTTTTTGGTCTACTGACTAAACATTATTATTCTACACAGACATGTCTTCTGTATTAGAGAGTCAACAACAGAGAAACAAAACCACATTAGTCCTGCAAAGCTTCTGGACTGGGGGAAGAGTGCTTAAACACTGGAACAGTTTATCCAGAAAGGCTGCAGAGACTGCATCCTTGGCAACACTCAAAACGTGACTGGACAAATCCCTGAGATCTTGTGGTTGACACTGCATTGAGTACTGTGCGTTGGACTAGATGATCTCCAAGGTCCCTTCCAGCCTCTGGTGATGCTCCATAGTTCTGAGTCCATGAAATGAAGCCACTGCAGTGGATTCCTCGGTTTCTGTTCTGGGCTCTTCCATGTGCTCACACAAAAGCCAAAATACTCGTAATTGGCTACTGCTTCCAGCTGTCAAACAATGCAAAGAGCAATATAATCCTAGGAGCCCCTCATGCCAAGTTTCTTGCATGCAGCTGAGCATGTGAAGAAGTAACCAGTGGCCACCATTTGGTATGGTACCAAACTGCAGAATTCTCTGCAGTTAAGTGAACTCTTCTGTAAAACAACTTGACCCTATTTGGCACGGTTGCTCTGCAAATATTTTGTATGATTCCAGGCACACTGTTTGTGTGTCCTCATTGTCACCATGGATAGTACAGAAGCAGTGACACAGTCCAATAAGAAAATTTCCCTTTTCTCTGCATGAGAAAAGAGAAAGTAAAACATTGGTAATTTTACTGCAATACTGACTACACGGTACAAGTAGTAGAAACAAAGTGCTTGTCAATGTTGGCTTTCACCTACTTCTTGAGTTGGCAATAAAAGGTTCTGTGATCCATTTCACGGAAGGAAGAACTCAAAAGTAATACTGTAGTATTTCATGGGACTCAAAAAGGACCCTCTAGGTCAAGTGCATTTTGCCAGCTGAATTTCTACCTTGTGGTTGCATATTGCTACCTTGCACGCACTTGATATATACACAGATTTTGATGTTATCAACACCTCTCTCCATATAGCTTGTTAGCTAATTATGTGTTCATCCTACCATAAATGACATTTTCCCCATCCTTGTGTCACCTTTTCATCTTGACAAGAAGGAGAATTGTTTTCTTCTCTTTCCCCAAGGGCCTTGGGGAGTTTTCCTCAGAATGATACAGTATTTCCTCACACTTAGAACAGAGCCTTCTGTTTGCACACAGTACTGGGGGATTTTCAGTGCTGACACCAGTCAGGCTGGCACGCACACTTTATACCTGCATAGCCAAAGGAACTGGCAGATGGTTGGTGACAAAAGGAGCATCCCATGGAGCTGCAGGAGAACCATCTCAACAGATCCAAGATTTCAGAGCCTGAAAATTACCGCGCAACAGCCCAACCATAGCACTGCTCAGCGTTCAGCCAGAAGCAAGGCAGGTGCTTGAAATGTTTGCCAGAATTCACTCATTCAAACACATTTAGTCTCCAAGATGGAAATAAATCTGGCAAATGGGTGTGGAATGCTCTTACAAAGAGATGTAAGAGCAATCACCTGGTGTAGGACAGAATATACCACCTTGTCTCCGTGAATTTTTGGTAGCTGGAGGACTGACTTATACAAAATTGTCCCTCCCAGACCTCCAGCAGGAAGAATTGTCCCTTCTGGCTGGAGACCCAGTGAGAATAAGTGGGAGTAATGAGAATGTATGATGTTGAATGAAGTAGTGGCTGAAAAAGAAGATGTGCTACCAAGGAGGTCTTGTTTCAGTATGGATCTCCAAGACCAAAGCATCTGCTATTCCACAGCATTTGGTGGGGACCATTTTACAGGAGAGGGGTGGCTGCTGATGGTTCAGTGCTACATAAACACTTGAGTTGTAAGCCTGGCTGACAGGATGGGGAGGAGGAAGTCAAAATTGTTGAGCTCAATATGTTAAACTTGTCAGATTCGGACCAGTTCTGCCCTCTGCTTGACAGCTTCGTATTTCATGTCATCCTACCTCTAGCAGGCAAGTGATACACCTGGAGCTCTGTCTCCCATTTTTACTTTTTTAAAAAAAAATGTGAAGTTTTTCTGCATCTTTCCTTCCTGAAGTTGGTTGTAGACTAAGGAGTCTAGGTGTTTGCTTCACACTATTAATTTACTTCTTAACTCCCCTGAAAATTTTCCAATACCCCAGCTCCTACTCAGAATTTCCCATGCTGCAGCTACGATGTACTGACATGACTCACAGTTCTTGTTAAGCAATGGTAAACCTGTCCCAAATACGTGGTGCTTCTTCCTCCCACAAAAGAAGTGACCCATAGCAAAGATCATTGCAGCTAATCTGTCCTCAGACTCAAGAAGATTCTTCTGCACCTCTGCATTTCAGAAGATGACCTTTATCAGATGTAAAGCCTGCAAATATTATCTGACTGTGTAGGGCAAACTACGGATATAGGATTTGATGTACAAATGTAGCAGCCCTTCTCCTACCATACATCAGCCAGTACAGCACAGATGCAATGTCGCAGGAAGAAAAGCATAAAGTAGAGGGAACAAACATAAAAACTAGTTTATAACTTGTCATTGTGAAGAGGAGACCAATTAAACCAATCTGTAGTGAAGGTCCTGGGGAATACCATGGAGTTAGTCTCCCTAGAGGAATGAAGGGAAGACAGGAACAATTTTATCTCTCTAAATGCAAACACTGACTGGGAAAGGTGGTGTTTCTGTGATCTGCCAACAATAGCAAGAGTTCTTTGCTGAATAAGCAACTGGACTAGCTGGTGTAGGAAGCAGCATGCATACTGATGCCCTAGGGCACCAATTTCATCATCGGGGACCCTAAACATACTTCGGTTTTCTCATAATGAGTGGATTGAGTGCATTCATCAAAACTGAGATTTCAGGGCTCAAAGTTCAAAAAGCTACCAGAGGTGACATCATTTCCCTGCTTCCTCCTTCTCTTGTCCCTTCCAAAAACAACCCCACTATATTTCTTTTTCTTGCCATTTGACTGAAATCACCTGGGGGTTAATTATCTTTCTGGGATGAAAACCATATGCTATTTCATGTTCTTGCATAAGGTTAAGCTGTGTATGATGAAACTGATCAATTAAATCTTGTGGGAAGAGAAAGGAAGGGAGGGTGAGGCCTGGCCAGGAGTTAGTGTTCTCATTTACTGACAATGTAATCCAAGGTAATAGAGAAATATAAAATGCGCTTGCTCACAAGGAACAGAGCAGAGAAAATGTTGCCTTGTGTCACCATAACATGAAGCTGGGGAACACCAAAGTGTGGAATATTTATGTAAACAAGATGGAGAAAATCACTGCTTATGACTGGCAAGAGTCGGACTACGGAAAGGTCATATTATTTAAAAAACAATTTTTCTGTATGTTTGGTTTTGTGGTTTTTTTGTTTTTTTGGTTTTTTACCTGGCAGCTGGCAAACTGCTTTGAACACAGATACTGTGCTGATGTGCACTCATAAAATCCAGCCTGTTATATGGGTCTACACCTGTCATTTCACTTCAGTGCAGGAACAGCCCCCTAAAATGTTAGCCTGATCTATCCAACCAGGCTTCTAATCTATCTGGCACGTGAGGCTGGTTCTTATCACTGTGGATGGTTTTCCTTCAAGCTCGAATATGGATTTTTTTGTGCTGGTCTGGCAGGGATAGAAGAGAAGAAGAGAAAACAGACATGGAAGTCCTCCACTGAGTCTCATGCTTGTAAAATTCTATGCAAACAGAAATTTTAAGTGGAAAGAAGATCTATAGCCACGTGCAAGTTACTGAAGGCAAACAGAACAACATAAGCTAAGAACTGTTTACAAGTAAATTCTTCATAACTCCTAAGCCAAAAACATCATTGCTTGAATGATTTCCTTGTCAAAGAGAAACATTTCTTTGTCAGTGAGAAAGAATAACTCCAAGAATCATTCAAGCCCCAGCCCTGCAGAGCTTAGGTTGTACATGGGTTAACATTTCAGTGCAGTTACACTTCCTCAGCAGCTAGCATTTGGAAAGTGTGTTACTGAAAAGAAATAAGCACAAACATACACAGATGTCTACTGTTCTGGGTTCAAATAACCCTTGTGGAGAAAGAGTGGTGTATGTATATGTGGGTGTGCACGTGTGTGGGCATGCATGGGAAAGCAAAATGAGCTTTATTTTTATTCTGAATCCCACCTAAACAAAGATCCTAATGTTATCCCTTGGAATGAGGTAAGAAATATGATCATTTGGTTCCAAGACCTGCCTGAAACTACAGTTTTTGTAGCCCAGAATGAGCAGCAGCCAAAGTAAAAGATATCAGATGAACTGCATTTAGAAGTGGTGCAGTGAACTGGTACAAGGGGAAAGTGCTTTTAGTGATCGATATGAAAACAGGGGGCTTTCATCTAACCACAGTGAGGATGGCAAAGAGGAATTTGGGCAATATAATATGGGATAAAAGGGTAGATAGCCTCTTATTTCAACCTAAAGACTTAATGATGCTTATTAAAAGGTTGTTACCTGGTTTCATGGATGAATTATTGTCCTCTACCTCCTTCCTTCAAGTGAATGCCCTGACAGGGAAAACCAAGTTTTCTTAAGTCCTTGGGCCTTGTTATGGAAATGTTCTCATTTTTCTGTGACTTTGCCAAAAGACCAACCCATACAGACCAGAAATACACAATGCAATTCCCCAGGCAGCATGTTCATATTACAGCACTTGGGTCATTAGATATTATGATCTGATTCACGTAACAATTGTTTAGATTCGGGTCAATGTTACCAGTAAGTGAGAGCTTTGAAATAGCAAAGTGTTCTCATGCTTAAAAAAAATGCATTGGGCCAAAGTCAGGTCTGGAGGAGACACACTGCAGACAATGAACTTCCAGCAGGTGTGCCAGGCTGCACGTTTCTGCTGGGGAAATCTTTCCACCACTGCAGCATTTCATTATCGCTGTCATTTTCTCTATGAATTATTGCTTTCTTGTCAGATTTACCTCCCCTTCCACTTGAAAACAGTCATCTGGGGAATAGGCCAGCAATAAAACAAAACCTCCTGGAGGTTAATGTTGCAACAACAACAAAAACAGAAGCTGGTCTACCTCTTCAACTAGGAGACCAAACCACACGGTACTGGTTCAGCGAGAAGGGTTCAATCTGTCTGTATCTGAATATACCAGGCAGCACTGCTTTTCTGGCACTGGATAACAAAGTGTTTTGAATGCACAGTTACTACTTTTTTTAAGGCTATTTGGTGTGCTTCAAGACTTATAGTTCTTTAGCAGTGACTAGAAATGACAATTCAGATGAATTCATGTGCCATTAAAAAAAGAAAGCTATTAATTAGCTTTTCAATTAATGTTAGGAAGTCCCATATGCCATTTGACTATGAGTATACAAGAGCATTTCTACAATTCTACAGTAAAGAGACATAGGGCAGAGATATGCCCTGGGAGACAGGAAACCAGAGCACCAAAATGCCCTTCTTCTTTCCAGAAGAACCCATCCAACTGCATAATCTGGCCTTTTCTGGTGAAAGAACTATCTTCTCATTTTTTTGCAGAACAAACTGTAGTTTAGCTAGAGTTATCTAAATTTAAATCAACTGGGCCAAATCTATGAAAAGCCATTATTTCTTGTGTACTCCACTTGAAGATGTTTGTCATACATGTGAAATGTAACTTTGGAGTTAAGGCTAACCAGTACTAAGAGGAAGCCTAGATGCAGATTCATAGAATCATTTAGGTGGAAAAAGACCTCCAAGATCACTGACCGCAAAACACCTTTCAAACTGCAAAATGGAGGAAATGTTTTTAAGTTAAATATTTTGAGACATGTAGAATGTGTGAGAATATTTCTTTAGAAATTACCATGGCATGGAATCAAGCCATAATCAAATGAATGAAATCAAGGAACCTTTCCTCTGTTGCCTTCCTTGAATAGCCATTTATGAACCAGAAAGTAAATGCACTAAGAATCTTAAATCACAACCAATCACACCAGCAAAAGTTTGACACTCCTTCACACTACTGAGTGGCTTAGAAGCCAGAACGACTGCAACAGGAGATCAAATCCAACTTTACTGGAACAAATTGTGCTTTGAATTATGTTGGTGCAGTGCCACAGAAGTCAATGGGATATGACCTTCACAGCTAATGAAAGAGGTCCACTAAATTTGTCCTAGTCAGCTTGGCTGCAGAACCCCTTTGCACATTCTGTACACAGCCTCTTGTCCCCTCTCTTAGAATATGTAAAAGATTTTCAGTTAAAATGTAAGCTAATGAATTTCAGAAACATCTTTTTTACAGTAAATCCTCAAGTAAATAATGACAGTACACTGGAAAGTACAGACCAGATTTACATGAAGACTGACAGAACTTGAATTTAACTCACTGCAGTCTATAACTTTCTTGTGGGGGAAGAGGAGGGACAAAGCCTGATCTCTTCTCTCTGGTGACCAGTGACAGGACCCAAGAGAAGGGCTTGAAGTTGTGTCAACAGATGGGTAGGTTGGATATAAGACACAGGTTCTTCACCCAGAGGGTAGTGGGGCTCTGGAACAGGCTCCCCAGGGAAGTGGTCACAGCACCAGCCTGACAGAGTTCAAGAAGGGTTTCCACAATGCTGTCAGGCATGTGGTGTGACTCTCGGGAATGGTGCTGTGCAGGGCCAGGAGCTGGACTCAATGATCCCTGTGGGCCCCTTCCAACTCAGCTTATGCCAGGATTCTATGAACCAAAGTCCTTTCATTGTAGGATCTTTTTGTAAAGGAGCAGATTTACTACAAGGTGTAGGAGGCTGGCATTGCCCAGTGCACCCTCATTACTGCTTGTGACTGCAAGAGCAGTCGTGGAGCAGACCCTCCTCCTTTGCCTCCTTCCCTTCCGGATCAGATCTGATTCCAGCTCTGCATATGGTAGTGGGGTAAAGAAATTCCTGAGATGCTTACACTTAAATTTTATGATGTGGCAGACATTCACCCGATGATCCTCTCAAATACGCACTTCAGAAATGCCTACAGAAATGAGTTTATTTATTCTTAAAGAAACTGATTCCATTGAGAAGGGGAAGGAAGGAGGCAGTGAAAATAATGAGAAAATAATAACTATCATCATCCATAACAATTAAAGAGGATTAACAGATTATGAGATTAAAAAGTGAGTGAATATTCCATAGTTTAAAGTTCTAACAGCATTAAGGTTCTATTTCCTGTCAACTAATTTAAAGTTAATCACCATTAATTTTTCAGAGCTAAATAGCAAAAGAAATGAGATTCCTCTGTTATCTGCCATACACTCCAGTTGTGTAAGGAGTTCAATGTGAATGGAATGTGGTGAAAGTCTCATCACAAGATAATTGAAATTATGGCTAGAAAAGACTTACTAATCCATACCCTTGCCACTGCAATTTCCTCTCTTCTACAGAGCATCTGATGAAGTCTCCCACTCAAAAGGTTTAAAAGTGACTCAGTGATTTGAAATTTTTTGTTGTTAATTGACTAAATTATTTTTTTAGTGAAACCTCTTAGCAAGTAGTCTTTTAAGTACTTTATATACATCCCTACACAATCAGAAATACATTATGCACTAGAAAGGCGTTTGAGCTCAGTGCAAGTGGCAGAGATGATAATTTCTTTTCAATGCAAATAGCTCCCTGCTTCCTTCCAATTTTTAATATTGGTGTGTTTTGTTCAGTAAATGTCACCTTCTTGCAATATTCAACTTAGGCATGTTGAATACTTTTCTAATTGTGTATTTATAGAATTTTGACATCTGAAAGACCCACACAGAAAAGCAGTCTAAATCAGCAATTTCTATCCTGATCTTGATCGCTGTCAAAAAACTATGAAGTCCTAGAATGGCCTAGGTTGGAAGGGACCATAAAGATCAGCTAGTTCCAACCTTCCTGCCACCTTCCACTACCTCCCACTAGACCAAGTTTCTCAAAGCCCCATTCAACCTGGCCTGCACTATGAGTTCTGGTATTTACAAAGCATTTTGGACATTAAAACACTTTCTTTTTGGAAGACTGTATCACCACTGCATTATCAACAATACAACACAGTACCAGTGAAAAAGCCTGTACAATGGCTGGATAAACATTAACTTATTCTGCTGAGCAGAGGAGTATACACATGTAGCCCATCAGCTAAAAGGCTGAAGTCAATTCAAAAACCATTGTGTTGAAGAACCAGTAAAAGGTGGCAGAAAATCACAAGGTGTTAACGTTAATGTTTATTTCCCAGAGAAGTTCAGAAAAATAACTTAATGAAAAGTCATAATTATATGTCTAATACAACCAGCAACAAACCAGACATTTGTAGTATACCTCAGGTCATCAGATGTGCAAAATGCACAATTTAAAAACACAGGTTTCTGTATTTGATTTAATTTTAATTTTAAAAAAGTAACTGTAAAAATGCCAGAACAAATTAAGTTCTGATCAACTTTTTCTGCTGACATCTTCTTCTATTAGTGTAAATAGTTGACCACATATTTCAGCAATTTCTTAGTTATGCTGCAGCAGGAATTTCTTCCTGCTTTGCTGCTCAAATTTTCTTTTGTTTAACATAATCCCATGATGCTTGTCTTTGTCACCTTGGGATAAGAGAAACAATCTTTTCCCTTTATCCTCTGAGAGCATGACTTTCTGTTTCTTACCAAGTCAGGTTGTTCAGCCCCTTAATGATTTTTGCTGCTGTTCTCGGAATTCCCTTCAATTTGTCAACATCCATCACTATATTCAAGGTGCAATCTCATCACTGCTGTACAGCAGGAAAATCACCTCCCAGTGGACAAAGGAATGACGACGCTGCATGTACAGACCGAAGTCACAACATCCCTTTTGTAATCCTCTAGCATTGCAGCATGCAGATATATCATTTGCTGTCTGCTAAAACCCCAAGGTCTCCTTTGGCATCTCTGCTTTCCAGGTATCTTTGTCTGACTTAATAAATGTGCTTTAAATTATTTCCCTCTCAGATTTATTAGCCTACATTTTTCTAGGTCAGACCCCATTCTCTTAGTTAAAGCACATATTTGTGCCATGTCCCATTCTCCTTGTGCATTTTTTTAATAATTAAACATAGTTTGTTATTTTGAGGTAGAAGTTGGAAGGTCTTTTTCAAGATTTGGATAGGATTTGATCAGAGTATTTCAGTCCTTTTATCCTTTTATGTCTTGCATTGCTTAAATTGGGTGCTACACCTGTGTTCACTGCTGGGCCACTCATTTTTTTGTCAGTGTGACTGACTGTAGAGTGCCAAAACACAGCTCTGGAGCTCTCTCTTGTCCTTCCATGTTATCCACAAAAAAATGCAGTCATCTTATTAGTCATAGACAATCCACTCCTGAACAAGTCTAAGTCCTTCTACCATCAAAGGAGTTAAAAAATGGGCATGTTCGGGTTACAACTAGCCTCATCCCTAAATACGCACCAAAACCAAATAAATACCATCAAATCAAGTTTAACAAGCTACACCCCAGAAATGTTTGTTCCATTTCAATGGACATGAGGCGAGTTCAGTAGACCTGGCTGTAGATATATAAACAGCAACAAACAACTGCAGATCATTGTAGGCATCTTTGACATCATGATTTACTTTTTCATTTTTTTCTATCTAATAAAATATAAAAGCATAACAACTTCTTTAGATTTAGTTCTTGTTTTTCCACATCATAAATTTTTTCATCTGTGTAATTTAGGAACATTTTTGATGATCCATGTTTAACAGTGAGTTTTACCCAGCAGATTTCTAGGCAGTTAAAATAGTACTTGAGTACCATATTCTTTATCCAGTTGGTGAATAATTGCTCTAAAGATTTTATTTTTTTTTTTAATTTCAAGGCTTGCGACAGATGCCTATTGATGTCTTTCATCCTTTGTAATTTAATCTGAAGTATTCCACTTGCTGCTATTCATTACCAAATTGTATCTCAGTACCATTACAAGCATGATATTCATTATTTCAGTATACAGTGCTAATATAAAAAAATAAATGAAGCAGCACAGAAAACAAACCACCCCTCTCATATATTTACTGCCTTAAAAACTCACGTAGGAGGTATTTCTCTCAGTGGTATACAGAAGAGACTTCAAGTGTTTCTTGCATCATTTCACTAAGAAAAGTTCAGATAGTTTATCACAACTATAACTGCAGCAGCCAACTGTTCCACAAAACTTTAACTTCATTAATCTATTACAAACTGAAGAGTTGAAGGTGAAATTCTGATCATAACCTGGTTTCTCAAGCTCTGCTATAGCGTAGTCCCTGAATCCCATTAAATCTACCAAATATGAAGATACTTGCCCCCCATATGACACCGTACATTAAGTTTATTTCAACAAGGGAAATCTCTTTAAGTTTTATTATAGGAATAGCTATGATTTTTACTGTTTGTTTAACAACATGGAACATTCCATAAAGACCTGAAACCTTAATTACACTCCTCTACCTAATCCTCCAGGGAATTAATTGCAATAGCATATTAAACTTTTTTTTTTCCTGTTCCTAGAAGTGGTCCTCTGTTATCCATTGCCATTTCCCCCACTTTTTAAAATGTACTAGCTTTGTAAGTCAGTGGGCTACTGCTTTCTCACTTGTCTCACAAACTTACATTTGCAATGTAAGCTGCATATCTTTTTAACACCTGAAATGTTTCTGTAGAAAACAAAACTAGTTATTTGTTGCAGTGATAGCAACAAATACCTTATTAATATGTGGTGCTAAAATGAACGACGACTCTGCAGTAACAATGCCCTATTCAGCAGGTTTGTTCCCTCCTCTTTCACCATGTTCCTATTGATCTCAGTGGTAATCTTTACTGTAAAGCTGTCCTTGCAGTTCCAACATGGAGGCAAGCAAAACTCCATTCCTGTGTGTACCTCCTCAAAGTAACTCTTTCTTGTGCTTCAAGTTTATTGTGCACCAGTCTGCAGTACAGGGGTTGAATATCTGTCAAAGAGTACATCATTTCAAGAGGAAGAAAATCAGGGGAAAAAATTATTCTTAGAAAGCATACCTCATTCAGAAATGTTGGGAAAATCCTGTTTGACTGTGAGATACCTTGTTATGTTTGAAAAAAAAATTCTGATATAAGTCATCATATGAGACTATAGGAGAATGAGTTTCAAAATGAAGGGTACAGAACTAAGTGAAGGCAGCAATGTCCATTCTGTGTATTTAACTGAAAGTACAAAGCAATTTTAATGACAGACTATGGCATCCAAATGCAGGTCAGCCCATCACCCTGAATTAATTAACAATATAAAAATCAATAGTATCTTAGGAATGGTGATTTATTACTGCAAGTGATCATTTTGTATGAAAGTAAGAGTTTAAAATATTCTACGTGAGAGCAAATTGCAGAATTATCAGCACTAATGGTGTGTTTTGGATGGTGTGGACAGTAGTAGAATAGAATCATAGAGTCATTAAGGTTTGAAAAGAACTTTAAGCCCATCAAGTCCAATCATCACTTTAGCACCACTGCCATGTACACCATAGAGACATGTCCCCCACACAGACAGACATAGCCATGTCTTGTTTTAACACTTCCAGGGAGGAGGGTATCTCCATAGAATGTGGACATTCTGTTAAATATTTTTCCCTAATATTCAAACTAAAACTACCCTGGCACAGCCTGAGGCCATTTCCTCTTGTTCTGTCACTTGTTACCTGGAGAAGAGAATGACACCCCACTTGCTACCATCTCCTTTCAGGTAGTTGTAGAGAGTGATAAAGTCCTCCTAAGCTTCCTTTTCTCCAGGCTGAACACCACAGCTCCCTCAGCCACTCCTCATCAGACTTGTGCTCCAGACCCTTCCCCAGCTCCATTGCCCTCCTCTGGACATGTTCCAGCCCCTCAGTGTCCTTCTTGTACCAAGGGGCCCAAAACTGAATGGGATTCGAGGTGTGGCCTCACCAGTGCTGAGTACAGGGGACAAGCTCTGCCCTGGTCCCCACACTATGGCTGACACAGACCAGGATGCCATTGAACTTCTTGGCCACCTGGACACTCTTGGTGGCTCCTGCTCAGACCAGTCAGCCAGCCATAAGAGAATTTTATTAAAGTGGCAAGTTTTTCCAAACTTTGGCTTTTTCACAAGGATCCATCATCACTGGAGAGTAAAATAAAGTCTGTCATGTCCCCCAGGACTAAGAAACAGACTGTATCCATGAAAAGCATACACTGAGGAGTGTGTTTATGACCTGCTCTTGTGTGACTGAAGCTCCAAATATCACAAGCGTGATGTGTGAGATATCAGGAACAGCCTCCCCAGGGAAGTGGTGGAATTACCATCCCTGAAAGTGTTCAAAAAACAGAGTAGATATGGCCTTTTACATTACAGTTTAATGGAGACAGTGTTGTTTTGTTAAAGGTTGGATTTGGCCATGTTGGAGACCTTTTCCAACTTTAGTGGTTCTATGATTCTACCTCGTCCCACAGAAAAAAGCAATTTGGATTACATTTCTGATACAAGAAGCTAACAGTTTTCAAGAAACTGTTTCAGCATAAAACAAAAAAGATGGGTATGTTTCAGTGCTTTTAAAACTAGAATAATTAAACTAACTAGTACAGTTAATGTACTTTCCCATTCCTGGAAGTGTGCAAGGCCAGGTTGCACAGGGTGGTTTTAATGGAAGGTGCCCCAGCCCATGGCAGGGGAGTTGGAAGAAGATGATCTTTAAGGTCCATTTTAACACAAACCATTCCACAGTCCTGATTCTACTTGCAGTCTTCCATCAGACAGCAAGACGTACTCACTATTTGTAGATTCTGGTTAAAAATGCATGTATATCTAAGTATATCTAGATAATATTTTTCCTTCAAGTACAAAATCTAAATATAGTTGATCTTGCATAGTCAAGATTAGCAAAAATTCTAAAGACTAAAGAGTAGAAGCCTCCAGTAACCTTCATGAGTTGTTCTAGGAAGCTTTGAAGCCATCCTTAACTTGGATTAATTTGGATTTTAACTAGCATTGCCTTTCCATATATTACAAGAAAAAAAATATTCCTCCAAGTAATGGTTTCTCAGCTTTTAGGTGATGAGTAGACAAAAAATAATTCATTATCACTAAATGAGGAGGAAAAGCACAGGTAGCTCTGGAGGGAGCACAGCATTAGCAGAGAACAGGAAAGTATGGGACAATAAATAAAGAATACTACAACCAGTTCAAAGTGGACATGAAAGCATAAACCCATTTTTTTCTTCTGTTTGAATTCTTCCACCTTGCAGGCTAAAAGTAGTATTGGATCAAATCTGCATTTTCTTTTCCAAATCTATTTTATAAAAATGAGCCGTTTTTCAATATTTATTGCAAATTTTCTATTACTTTTTTTCAGGCTAAACAAAAATGGAAAAAAAAAATCAATCCAGCAACACAGATTTTTGCAGTTGAAAAAAAAAAAGGGGATGCCAAACAATAAAGCCAATAATATCAATAATTATTTTAGCAGACATGATGAAGCAGGCCTGCAAGTGGGTGTCTGTTGCCATTTCAAAACCACAAAGAGTAGGCTGCCAGTAGTGCTAACTGAGAGGAAACAAATACACTCACAACTTCTCGGCACTGAATAGTAACTCGTATTTATTGTATTTAAGCTCATTTTATCTGACTTTTCATTTAATTGCACTTTGCTTCTCACAGAGTGCTTTATATTAAATATTTACCGTTTTGGTTAGGATGTCAAGGCACACTTTACTGTCTTTAAGATTACTGAACAGTAGTTCATGTAGGAATTATTCAGGGTTGCTGAAGGTAGAGAATTAAATTTGATCGGGTGAAATTAGAAAAGGAAAAAGTATAGGCAGTTAAAGTCATCATATCCAGAAAACTGCAAACATTTCTCAGGGAAGAATAGATCTTTCTTTTCTTCAGATTTTTTCAAATAGACTAAAGGACTGACAACAGCTGTTCAATAATAAATAGTGCTGCACAGAAAGAATAAATCATGGTCTTTGTTGATAGCACAACAGTCTCTTGCCGTAAGCAGCAGCCCGGGATTCAGAAGCTCTTTTCCCAGCTCTGCCACTGACTTCCTTTGTAATCTTTTTTGGATCACCTCAGCAATTTCACTTTCTCTTGAGTCTCTTGTAGAGTCTTAAATCTCTCCAAGTGAGGTCTAACTCTAACTGGGCCTTGTCATCCCTGCAATGCAATGTTATTGTCACTTGCTGCAATGCAAATAATATAGAAATGCTGAATTTTCTAGTAATGCTCACACTCTTCATCCTACACCACATTCTATTAGCTTTTTTTTTTTTTTTTCCCATTCAATTGTGGCAGAATCTAAAAGAACTCCATCACTTACTTGGAAACTTACAAACTTACACCCCTGGAAAACTTCATATTAAAAAGACTACAATCTACAAGTGAAATGATCACAGCTCTCAGAAACTCATTCCTAATCTCTTTTATTCTAGTCCTTCGTCAGCTGCCAGCACCCAACATCGGAAGAGGTCCTACACTTAACACCTCTTTTTCATGACAGGAACAAGATATAAATTTCTCAGAGATAGATGTTCTTGTGCTGTTAGTCACCGGGCTGCTTCTATACTTGAACACTGAGAACCACCTCCAGAAAATGTTTTTCTTTCTCTCTGTTAATGAAACCAAGATGTCTAGATGATTCCTCTAGGAATGACTATGCTGGGTTGAACCAGTGACTCATCCACTCAAGTAACCAACATGGACTTTTGAGGAAACCGTCCAAGAACAGACAAGGATATTGAGAGCTATGTCTGCTGAATATTTTTCCAGACCCCGATACATTGTGACTCAGGGAGGTCTTCAGTCAGAGACAGAGATACTGTGATTAATTGCTTTCAAAGAATGTTTTTACATGAAGTTGTTTGAAATGTGCATAACCAGCTAGATAAGTAATCTGCCAATGCCTATAGTTACTAAAGAAGCAGCTCAGTCTGGAAACCCTGTATTTGATTGCTGTTTTGCAGCAATTTTTATTTTTACTTCTGGTGGCATTGTACACTTTTTTCTGTAGGAGAAGAAAGCCATGATGCTACAATGACTGTCAGCCTGAATGCTGTCCAGGGGGCTGGGGCATCTACTAGGGGGAGACTGATTTGAGTGGTCAGATTACTTGCAGGTAACACAGAATAACTGCAAATCATAGCCCAGAGATGTGGATGTCCCATCCCTGGGAGTGTTCAAGGCCAGGTTGGATGGAGCTTTTAAGAGCCTAGTCTACTGGAAGGCGTCCTTGCCCGTAGCAGGGGATTGGAACTGGATGACCTTTAAGGTCTCTTCCAACCCAAAACATCCTACAACTCCATGAAAATTTAAGGCTGGAGGAGGAATTGAGAGCTAAGGGGAATGAAAATGGTTCCCTCCTACCAGCAAATAGCCATACCTTCCAGGTGTGGCTTGGAGCCAGGACTTTGTTCCAAGTGCACCTCTGAACTTGGCCTACCACACTTTCCAGGAGGTTGATCACATTAAACTGCTCCTAGTATTTTATTGAGAATTGATAGCTTGTTCTGCTGATCTATAAACTCCCATTCCTTGCAGTAGATGTCTTTTAAATCATGGGCTGGCTTCTTTCCCAATTTTCAACTTCTAAAATCTACCAAGTTGTCATATAACTACTTTTTTCTTTCACACTTCCTTACAATAGGATTGTTTTATGCTTGTTTATTTTGCTGCTGTGGGTTTATTTTGATCACAATGGATCAATGTCATGGCATGAGTAATATCTTCGAAACAGCAACTACAATCCCATCTATCATCACAAAACTTCTAGGAAAACAGTAGTATACCTCTTCTGTCCTGTGAACTTTTGGACCAATCCTCATTGTATTTTCCCCTAAATTCAGCATCACTTTCCCTCTGACCATAGAAAACAACAAGAGGAAAACTTTCCTGAATAATGAGAGAAGGGTTAGATTTTCAGTCCCGAGAGCACTCAAAATTTCATGATGGATAAAAACTGTCATCTTCTTACATGTATTTCCTATTGTCATTCTGGGAGAAGAAAGATAGAATAGGATTTTCTTTAAGGAACTTCTTTTTTTCCTACATTATATCACATTGAGTTCAATATAAATGAATAGAAAATGTCCTTGTGCTTACAACTGAAGCTGAGCTCTCTATTGTATTCTGTTTAATAATATGCTTCTCAGCTATTTTTCTCATTTGTAAGCTGAATCATAGAATCTTCAGGGTTGGAAAATACATCCAAGATGTCCAACTTTGAATAAATACTCTATAAGACACCATGAAGGTTGAAGCTGATCTTGTGGTCTTGTTGATTTAGAATCCCTTTGGCCAAATTCATGCTTGATAGCATGGACTCTGAGTAGGGCATGGAGAAGGTCTTGGTCTTGAAGACCAATATCTGTTACTGAACACACCTGGGGTAACCTGGTGACAGAATAGAGAGGATAAGGCACGCTCTGGAGACAAAAAGTAATAGAGGGAGTAGTGAGAAGGAAAAAAGTCAGATGCCAAAGGCAAAAAAAACCCCAAACAAACCAAACCCAAAAAACAAAAAAAACCCCCACACAAACCAAAAAACAACAAAAAAGAGAAAAGCAATAGTTTTAAACTGCCAAAATGCCCAATCAGCTCTCGTTCTCAGCTCTGTCAGATAGTTTAAATCCACTTCCCAGTGTCAAAGCTGAAGTGGAATCTGCTCAGTGCTCAGCATTACTTTTCATTAAAGAAAGTGGTTACTGGGAGTACAAGTTGCAAGCAGGCATTAGAAGAGAAGATGAGCAGGGCGAGGATCAAGGAAATCACACAGTGAGGGAGGACTACGAAAAAGCAGCCTTGATTTTCCTCTCACTTAAAGCGGTTCTACATGTTAAAACTCAGCTGATTTCAGAACAACCTGTTCCACATTTTCAGCGCTTTAAGAACATGAGACCAACTGTGTTCCCAGTGAATGCATTTTATAATATGTACTATCCCTATATTCTTTTATCTGGCTTTTTTTTTTGCCATTTTCATTTCATTTCCAGAAAAAAAGTATGAGTAAATAAACTGCTTTACTAACCAAAAAAGGAACAAAACAAACATTTCCTCAGAGTTCACATCCACGTATCTCCTTATGATGGTATGATAATTCAGCTCGGAATTTGGATTAATATTATATATAGGTGATGCCATATGGCAACAAGGATGTTTATTAGCATATGTTCCCCCCAAACCTTTAATTCTA
The DNA here is from genome assembly GCA_013400435.1 of Pycnonotus jocosus. NCBI lineage: Eukaryota > Metazoa > Chordata > Aves > Passeriformes > Pycnonotidae > Pycnonotus > Pycnonotus jocosus. The sequence continues at coordinate 768,367 of VWYP01013420.1, forward strand.
GTCTCAGTGTGGTGACTGTCAAATTTCTCATTTTGTCCTATGTAACAAGATGTCTCAATGTATTTACAATAGAGAGGTCCAGGGAGTATCAAAATTTTTGAGTTAAATGTTTTATGGTCAGACAACCCGGCTGAACCAGTTTTAAGGAAAACATTTTGTATGATGCTTGCTGATCAAGCAGCCAAATACTCCACAACCTTAAAGGAGGCTGTGTTTACATGTGAAAGCATGAAAATTACTATCAGGCACAAATATATATCAACATTGTGTTGCCTGGCCCCTGACAGTTGAGGCTATGGCCAATATATTACACACAGATGTACATTTTGTAATGCTTTCATTTAAAAGGTTTAAGCTGTTTCCAAGGGGACTGCTCCAGCTCCCAGACAAACGGCCGCTTGACAGCTCTCCTAGTGCTCAAAGCTCTCATGCAATTTTGTTCAATACACAAAGTGCCAGACTGAAGGAAATTGCTGTTCCTCATCCGATGTTAAGTGATTGGCTTTCTATCTTCATTAAATGTGTGCTACTCAATGCCTCAAAGACATTTTACCTTGTCCAGGAATGTGAACTTCAGCAGCTTTTTGAAATACCCAGAAGGGCTCTGCTGAAATAAGAAGCAAAATCCTAAGTCCTGCCTGCCCGTGGCCTTACCCCTCTTCAATCGGTTAGAGATTGGACAGATCAGATGTTGTCTCACTAGATGTACTGAGTTAGTCTTAAAAGTTGGTTGCAGAATTCAAATGAGATTCTATTCCCTAAGACCCCAATCTCATCTGCAAAGGTGAACTAGGAGTGGAGGAAAAGAATAAAGAAAAGAAAGATTTTGTCTAGGAGGGGAGCATTTATATATGATGGATTACAAAATTAAGGCAGTACCAGGGAAACAGTGGTGCTTGTGACTATCGATTTCCCTGGCTCATTAGAGTGCCAGGTGCCCTCCCTCTTCGTTAATTCCAATGAGGATCCTGATGCATAAGTTCATTAAAAATGGGGTTCAACCTTTAGAGAAATGAACATCCACTTCTTTCTCCCCCCCTGTTTTGGTAATAATGAAGAGCTGCTGCACCCCTCAAAGCTGGAAAACACAATTGTGCTGTTGAAAGCCACTATAATGAGATCTCTGAGAGTCAGGTCTGATCAAATAATAGACCTTCCCTGTTTGTGTTTAAGGATGGGTAAACAATGTCAAAGTGAAACCTAACCAGAAGAAATTGCATGAGCTTCTTACATTTGTGCAGCTGTTTTGTTCTACTGCTATTTAGAGCTTTACTGGTCTGTGGCTGGTCTGAGGTCTGATAAAAAGCCACAACTTATTTAGTAGAAATAAGTAAAAGCTGACTATTTACCCTGCTGACAACTCAAGACACTAGAGAGAAACTGAAAATGGCAAGAGCATTATGCCCTGTGGACAATATAATCACCCTTGAAAGACTGGGTGGATGGTGGCATTATGGGTTCTCATCCACTTCTTCCCATACTGCCTGGACAGCCAATGTCTGTGTAAAAGGGACAGAACAGTGAAGGCATCATTACTGGGAAAAAGTATTTTGGGCAGAATGAGATACAGCCCTATTATAGCCAAGCATGAGGGGACAAATTTGCATTGAGAAATCTCAGGAACAGAGTGGTGCCAGCACTCTCCTGAAAATGACTGAGCATCTTCCAGATGAGGAATCCCATAATACTTTATGACCCACTGGAGGAGATCCAGTTATGTTGGAAGGGCATGGTTTAGTGGTGGACTTAGCAGTGCTGGATTACCAGTTGGATTAGATGATCTCTGCAGCGTTTTCCAACCTAAGTGATTCTAGGATTCTGTATATGTTGGTATGCAGGCATTCTGCTCCACCCCCTGAAAATGTTCCAGCCTGCACAGTCTACATCAGCTGAGCAGGAAATTCATCATAAACTCAAAAGCTGTGGAGCTCTTCCATATCAGGGACGAGGCTGATGCTCTCCAAAGGCTTCTGTGCATTTGAAGACCTTTCCAGGTGGTTCCCTATGGTTCACCAAAAATGAGTAACTCAACAACCAGCTACAGCTTATTACTGAAAAATTTTGGGGGACAGAGTCCTCTCATCCTGATTTTGAACACTTAACTGACCTCCTAAATTAAAAGCATTATCCTTTTGTGGAATGGAAACAATTTATTGATAGATGAAGGTGCTTCTGTTCACTGGCTAAAAAGGCAGTCTAGGACAACTAAACTTTCAACATAATTGACACAGATACCATTCAAAAATTAAACAGAAGGAAATCTGATTATTTCTCTCGCAAGACAGGATTCCCTCAAGAACATCAGCCACTGTGCTTCTGAAACCATCTCGTGTAAGTGTTCAGTACCCCCATCTGATCTATCTCAGGCCATAATAATGAAACTAGAAAAGCAGACACAAAAAATCTTACTTTTTAAAAAGTGAAAATACTCAGGAGCAAAAATGAACTGAATGTTCAAATGAATAATTTCCCAATTCCACAAAAGCCATATGATCTGAGAGCAGATTAGGGTACTGATGACATTTTGTCGACAGCGGCCCAGGAATTCTTTGTGAAGGAACAACTGACTTTTATCTTTTCCTTTTTTTATTAAGAAATGGTAATTCAAATAAATAACTGACAGATTTTTATTTAAATTTCAGATCTCAATTAAAATATATATGGAAAAATGATATTTAGAAATTTGAGAGCTTTCTCCGTTAGGTGATGCAAAAAGACTGGCTACAGGAGAACCTACAAGAGAAAGATTCATGTTTTCCCAATGCAAGTTGCACAGGAATGGGGATAAAAAACCAATCTACTTGGAAACACAATTCCAGTAGCAGTTGTTTGCAGTTATGAATGTACAATCCTATCTTTATATTCCACATGTGGATATAAATTGTCAGCCTTGCTCTGCACTTACCCATATGTCATACCTGTGAAATATTTTATTATACAAACAAAACCATGTTTCACTTTCTATGGGCCAGTATTTCCATGCAGATCTGACACCAAAAGGGGTGCTGTGCTACACTGTTATTATATCGTCTATCAAGAAACTCAACCAATGCCTTTCAGCATGCAGAACCCGGAGACAGCCCCTTCCACTCTAATCTTGAGACAAAGAGCAAGATACACAGTCTTTCTCCACATTTCCCTGCTGTTAAATGAGGAAACCAGCTGTTTCTTCCACAGGGTGGTGAATGTTTGTAAAGTTTTCAAACAAGTACATGATATTATTCATGAAAAATATAAATATTAATGGTTTGATTCAACATAGCAATGATCTGTCTTTTTGTAAAACTTTATACTATTCTCCACCACAGCATCTAAAAAAGAACCAAACTATATAATATTTCATGAGCAACTGAGAGAAATAGAAAAGTTCTGGGACTTCTTGGTGGTGCTATGGCTTTTCCCCTTGGTAATAATTCTTAGGTTTTAGAAGGGAGTTTTCCATTTCTGCTCCTGCTTTGATTTGTGGTTTTGATGGCTGATTGATTTTTCTGTGTAACTCATTTTATTTTGCTGTTATTTGATTTACTGAAGTCAGTGAAGTGAGGGGTAGAGACCATGTCTGTGTTCTGAGCAAACTTCATGTTATGTTGAAAGGATTTTTTTGAGAGTGTGCACTAGACATTTATAAGACCCATGCTACAGTTTTCCATCAGTCAAGACTTTGCATTCGTATGATGGAAAAATTGTTACAGTTATCAACAGCAGTGCAAAACCAAAGGCTGGAGACATTATTTATCAACTGAATTAGATGAAGCAGACTGCAGAGCATTCCACCAGAAACAGCGCTGCAAAACAGGTGTGAAATAGGGTTGAATCTAAGCCCTGTTTGTTCTCTTGTGCAATGTTAACTACGCTATGAGGCTGGGAAGATATGCCCAATGTTTTGCCCCACCTCTGCTGAGGGAGAAGGGTGACATCTGAGCCCATCACAGCTGTGAGGACTCACCTCAAGGATGATGTTCTCACAGGGGCTGGGCTAAATTCAGCTTTACCTACAGAGGTAATTTAAATACACAAAAACCATCCACAAGCACTGAGGCCAACTGGCACAGAGCAGTGAGTATCTAAGCCAGCAACCTTTTGTAGTCTCCAAAACAACACAGATGCATAAAGAGAAACTGGTGGAAATGAGTTCTGGGTTTTTTTTTTTTTTGTTTTGTTTTGTTTTTTTTCCCTAGTTCCTGATCCAGACTGAAGTATTACTTGGGAGAGCACCAGTTGACACAGGCAAACACCATATTACAGATGCTTCTGACAGTGGAACAGCAGAAATTATTGTATTGTAGTGCCTAGGACTGTTCCCAGACACTGTTTAATTTACTTCTTGGATAGAGACTTCATATTCTCATCTGTGAGATGAGATCTAACATCTACTGTAGAGAGAAAATTATTCAGTATATGCCCTAACTATGCCAGTGCAGGAAGGCCTGGGAATATTAAAGTAGTTGCCAAACAGTAATGCACAATGTTTTAATTATTCAGAACCACTCTGCCATTGTCACAGAGAAAAGACAAGGTCTTGGCAGAGAAAAATGAGATAAAATCCCATCATCACCAGCAAAACCAAGAGAGAGTTTGGAATCCCCAGGTGTTTCTTTCCAGATGTTGTCTCTGATGACGCTGTTGAGAGGGTTTAACTCTTGAGCCAGAGGATAAAGATGAAAGTTAGTGTTCTGTACGTACGCACACCTGCACCTTTTTAGTACAAACAGCACAATTCAAGCAGAGGAGGTTAATGATTTCCCACACAATGTAATCTAGTTTATAGATCTGTATAAATGTTTTATGGCAACACTTGATTATGTGATGTCCCAAATGATTTATCAAAAAAGCTGATGTAAAAGACCAGCAAGAAATGCTGGGGAATTAACTGTCTCATTCTTTCTGTGGAACAAACAAATACTCAGAGCCCTCAGGAAACTTGAAACCCGTCTGGTGCAGAGAAAAGCTTGTAATTTGTTTGCATTTGATGACTCTCCTCAGTTGCAGGTAGTAGTGATAAATTCACAATTTGTGACAAGTAAAAAGAGGAGCAGGGAAGGTGCAGTGCACATTAAAGTAGTTTAATCACCTCCAGAATACAGTGTCTACAAAGCAAGTTTTCCTCACTGTGCTTTACTGCTCAAACTGGTGGAAAAAAAGAAGAAAAGCAGGCTAGAGGACTTTAAAATGCTGAAATAGCAAAATACCAGAACATAATGGCAAATTTTAAAAAAAAAAGCAGATTATCTGGGAGAAGTGTATCATCCAACTTCCATTTGTCTGATATTAACAGTGTCTGTCCAGAGAAGGGCAATAAAGCTCATGAAGGGTCTGGAGCATATGTCTTAGGAGGAATGGCTGAATGAGCTGGGGGTGTCTAGTCTGGAGAAAAGAAGGCTCAGGAGAGACATTATCAGCCTCTACAACTATCTCAAAGTAGGCTGTAGTCTGGTGGGGATCAGTCTTCTCTCCTAGGCAATCAGTGATAGGACAAAGGGAAAGGCCTCAAGCTGAGCCAGGGGAGGTTCTTTGCTGGATATCAGGAAAAATTTCTTCATTGAAAGAGTGGCTAAGCATTGGAAGAGACTCACCAGGGAAGTGGTGGAGTCACCATCCCTGGAAGTGTTAAAAAAGAGTAGAAATCACACTTTGCAAGACGGTTTTGTGGGCATGGTGGAATTCAGTCAAAGGTTGAACTTAATTGTCTCGGAGGTCTTTTTCAACCTTGAAGATTCCACAATCACAGGAGACTGGTAAGCAGGACTACCCCTCCATCCAGGTTGCCAAAACACAACGTGCATCGGTGGTACTGTGTGAGCTACGTCTGTGAGTGTTGAGCTCCCACAATCTCCTAATGAACTTCTAGAGGAAATCACAAAATGGGGATCAGATGTTGTCAAAATGATCTGGGGATCAGCATGTTGCTCTTTTAAGCACTTCAGCAACTCTGTGATGATTCTCTGATCTGTTTATTTTCCGCATGCTTGGACAAGACAGACAAGTCACAGACTGAGTGCGGATTGTAAGCACTTACATGAAGCATCTGAATGAAAAGTGCAGAGGTCCAGGTAACTTAGACAGAAATGGAGCTCATATGGTGATGAAAGCTCCTTTTTTTTTAACCTGTGGTATCCATGAAACTGGCTTTTTTATGCATGAACAAAGGCAATCTTAGTTTTCTTCTAAACAATGAGCTGTAAGCACCTAGAATAAAGAAACAGCTTACAGCTGCTCCTGAGGAAATTTTCTGTTCCGACAGTGCATGCGCTGGTTGCATTCTTTTACTAGCCTAAGAGAGTCACTACTAAAAGGATGGTATATTCCCCCCTGGCCAATTCCATAATTCCAATATTCTATATTGGAATTATGTCCATATGTAGTCCCGGGAATATCTGCCATTGAAGAAGCAAATGAATAGGCACAAAATAAACAGAGTAATGCCTGGCATCTGACCTTTTTTGTCAAACATTAATATAAGTGAATAAGTGGGAATAGATGCAATATTCCTATAAGAATCAGAAAGAGTTTTTGGCAAAGGATTTGCAAACAAGGCTGAAAACCTGACTGTTGTGTGATGCAATTGAGCTAGAAGACTCATCAATTTACTTCTCAGTCATTGCAAGATGATGATCTATTTCTGACTTAAAAGGCCAAAGGTGACATATGTATTGGCATGTCACTGAACACAATTCTCATGCATAAGGTGCTCGCTGAACAGAGAGGATTTTATCTAAGTCAGCAAAACTATATTAAGATAGTAGCTTTCTAAATTTGGTCATCAGAAAGAGTTACTCTGGATAAATTGAAGAGTGTCAAAAGCATGAGCATTAACCTGTGATTGGTCCCACTGCAGCTGACATAGTCCCTGGAAAAGTTTCAATCCAGCACTTAAAAATTATTTTGGAGAGTATTTAGCTTGTATGGGCAAGAGAACATCCTAAGATGGTATGTGCAAATGTTCAACTCTGTCTGAAGGAAAAGAGAGTTTAAAGATAAATTCTTAAATTTTACAAGTTATCTGAAGTAGCACCTTTGAGTATGTCCTTCGATTTAAGCAACATGAGAGAAATGTTAAAAAAAAAATCAGATTTCAGGAGGAAGTGCTATGGTCATTATGAATGCCTGAGAGATAAAGAAAGGGACATTCACTGGAATGTGGCCAACACCATAAATTGTAGGCCAAGAATGGAAGAAAAGTAAAAGATAGTGCAGTCAACAATAACTTGCAAAGTTAAACTTTTAAATGTCCAGCGTTAAGAAAATGAAGCCCGCCTAAGCTGTTACTTGTGCGAAGTAAGGAGACACGGCTTCCCATCAGCCTTTATTGCCTCTTGACTTCCAGCAAGTAGCTCCTATGGACAACAGAGTCCCAGAGGTAGAGGTCTGTAGGCATCATAGAATGGTTTGGGTTGGAAGGGACCTTTAAACCCCACTGCTGTGTGCAGAGACACCTTCCACCAGACCAGGTTGCTCAAAGCTCCATTTAAACTGGTCTGGAATGTTTCCAGGGATGGGCCATCCACCAGCTCTTTGGGCAACCTGTGACAGTGTTTCTCCATGCTTATTGTAAACTTCTTCCTTATATCTAGTTTGAATCTGCACTGTTTTAATTAAAAACTATTACCCTTGTCCTGTTGCTACAGGCCTTATTAAAAAGTCTGTCCCCATCTTTGTTATAAATTCCTTTTAAATACTGAAATGTTGGAATAGAGTCTCCCTGAAGCATTCTGTTCTCCAGGCTGGACAACCTCAACTCTCTCAGCCTTTCCTCACAGGATAGGTGCTGCAGCCCTCCAAAAATTTTTGTGACCCTCCTCTTAGCCTGCTCCAATAGGTCCATATCTTTTCTAAATTAATAACATTTCTACATATTTACAGCTGATGCAATATTCCATTTCTGACTGTGAACTCTTGGAAAACTCTCGTAAAGGTACAAGGCATTATGGATTTCTTGGAGAACACAAAAAAAAATTTAAAAGGTGAACAAAGATGTGCTGTATCAATCCTTAATATTTGATCAGAATATTTGATCAGAATCCTAAAATATTTGATCAGACGCTGCTCAAAGAAATACACTTTATAAACTGTTAAACAGTTGCTTGGAAATCGCAGCCTGAAATGGTTATTTCCAAAACGGAATTCCAAACTCCTCTTTGAATCTATGTGCTTTTGTATATGTTTATGTACATATACACTTATATGTATACTTGTATGTATGGCTATAAATAAATAGTAGGAAAAGGCTGCTTCACTAATATGTTGAATGATACTCAATGTTTACAAAAGACAGGAATCTGTGGCTCCGGCTTGGAATCAAGCCATACTGGTTCAGTGTAAATCAGTAGCTGCATGCCAGGAGAGAGCTGGTCTGCTAAGATGTTTGCAGTGTTTTACTGCCTGGATTAATTAATGCTAATGGTTAAGAGAATGATAATCTACTGGCTTCCAAGAGGGAGTCAGGCAGTCTTCCCTGCTCAATGGACTGTTAAAAGATTTGAAATATTTGAGGCACCAGAGGCTACTAAGAAGACTTATACAAGTCAGCCCTTGAGCTTCCCAGTCCTGGAAATCTTGTTCTTAGAAGGTTTCCTGGAGCTCAAGTGGATATTATGGATTCCTAACAGACTTTCATTCTTTTATAATTTCTATAAATTTAAGGTTCTTCAAAAAACCAATGTATTTAATATTTTAAGGCATTATACATATGTTTGAGATTCAGTTGTTATTTTCTATTTTTATCACTTTTGCACAGAATCAGTCATTTCAAGCCCTTGCCTAAAGTATCACTACATAACAACCATTTTCATTCCCCTAATGTACTTAATTTTTTAATTAAGCTGTTAATCTTTCATTTTGAAACAGCATTGGATGTGTTCAATGAAAGACCAAATCCATTTTGTTTTCCTTTTTGTATGACAGCTAACCCTTCACTTAAGACTTCTAGCTCTTGGAAACAGACATGAAGATCAAAGACAATCTGAGAAAAGGAACCATTCATTAACTCAAGAATTTTAAAAATTTAAACCACAGGAAAAACCAAGCATATTATGAAAGAGGACTCAAAAATGTTGGAGCGATATTATTAATAAAGATTCTACCATTCTGTTCTTTTGGCTTCTTTATATCAATAGCTGCTTCTTTTCTACAGAAAAAAAATCACAATTATTATTTACATAAATATTGTAGGGAATATTTGTACTACACTATTTAAAAGAAGACTAAAGACACCCTAATAATAAGGAACTTGTCACTCTAAGGATTGGAAAATTGGTGACTAACTGAATTGGAAACTGAAGCGTTACATGTCACTGCTCAAGGATTTACTTTTGTTGTTATTTATTGAAAATAGTCTTTTTTAACTGGAGGCAATCATGAAAGATTTACATATGTGTAATAAGAAAAAGAAAGTATTTCTGTTTCTTATATTTTCCAAACAGTACTGCTGTTCCTGTTATGTGACAATGATAAGGTTCCTTTAGGTATTTCTTAGACAGAAAGTTTTGTTCTTGAGGACTGATCCCCTTTATGACAACAACTCAACACAGCTCTGCATCTTTCACCTGAGAAGTATGAGACGGGTGTGGAGAATATTTCTTGGCATGGAACTTTATGTTTTTAAGATCCCTGTACCTTTAATTTATTTCCTTCTAGCAGCTGGTGCAGTAGATTTGTAAACCATTTCTGCAACTTTTTTGGATGAAAATTTTATACCCCTTCAAGGACACCCACAAGTCATGTATTGACTTGACAGGAGAGGCTGTCAGATTTTTGATAGTATTTTCAGTTCCCTTAGTTTTATCCTCTGAGAAACAGTCTTTGTTATCCAAGAGTGGCTAGTGAGTACATGTTTTGACTGGCACTGATTCAGGCACTGCTCTTTTCAATGATGCTAGCTGGTATAGATATCAGCCTACACTTTCTGAAGCAGGGTCTGAAAAAAGTCTAAAAATTACTCTGGCAATCACATATACTCATGACTTAATGACAGAAGTGAATGCGAGATCATTTGGTGTGACTGCATGGATGTCACAAGACATTACATTTAGGCATTACACCTTATTAACTCCAAAAATTCAGTTTGATTGTACTGTGTAGGTCCAGATTCATGCTGTGTAACACGATACACCCAGTGAAATGCCCATCTTGGATCCTTTTGGACAAGAATCTATAGAAAAAAATAACCCCTCAAGAGGGCAAACCAGACCAGGATATGGGCTGTCTTGTGAAGAACTCTTCTTCATGTACACAAAGATGGCCTCAAATTTCTAATGCCTGGGAGTTTTAATGACTATTTCTATGACCCTGTGATTACTCACATGGCAAAAACCAAAGAGTATCAGGGAAATTAAGAATAAACAGAGAACAGAAATAAAAGTATTATTATAACATTGAATAAAGTCCCAGTGTGTCCAATTCTTGCATATAAAATGCAGATTGACAAACAGCAGAACTTTCTTGACAAAAAGACCAGAAAACAAAAATTTTAAGGATGCAAAAGTATAAGGTAAACTTGCTGATTAAGAACAACTAAATACACTGAGGTTCTTCAGCTTGCCAGAGGCAGCTGAGACAGACTATGACTGAGACACAGTCTGGATGCTTTCATGGTCCCTTTCAATACCAGAGCTAGCTAACAGCAAACAAAGCCAGGTGGCCAGCTGAACCAAAGGGAAGGGATTTGTGTGCATGTGTGTCCCGGGGTCAAACCATGAGAACACAGCCGTGCTGCACAGCATGTCCTTACCCGGTGGAACTCAGAAGTCTGATAAAATGAAATAAGGAGCATTTGTTGTCTAAGACTTCTGTCCTCCAGAGGTTTTTAAACAAATCTTACAATTTAACTACCGTGCTCCTTAAATAGAAACCCATTGCTTATTTGAACGGTGCAGGAGGTACAAATGAGAAGAAAAATGAGAGAAAAAAATCACTGACTTGCAGCTCTTGCGGCTCCAGGAACAGACACTGTGTACACATAGAATAGTAGCTCAGGAGTGACGATGACTGGTGTTGGGCAAAGCAACATCTGTCTGAGAAAAAACACCTGGACTGCTGCAGCATTCAGTGAGAAGTAAAATTTATCTTGAAGATTTTCCCTGTGGACTGGCAAAAATGAAGCTTTTACACAAAATTGTTTCACAGCAGTCAAATATAACTGTATCAGAAATTTTAAGGGTACTGAAAAGTGGCTATCACAGATATTCTTTTTAGGAGTTTTGCCATTAGCATCACATCAACAATATTCAAAACACTTCCAAAAAGCCATTTGAGAACCAGACCACACCTCGTATTTGAGATCAATACAGAGAGACCTTCCCACTTTTTCAGTATCCAAGGGTTTGGATTTTAATTTCAGATATTCTCAGCTGCATTTGGGCCACAATGAAATGATACAGAAAGCTGTGATCCCACCCTCACAGATGTTCAAGCAGCAGCCTGGCTGATATAGCTCATAAATTCAGAGAAGGGGGTGGCTGGAAAACGCTGCTTTCAGCTGTCCAATGTGAATGTCAAAATGAATGGGCATATGGTTAAAAAAAATCACAGACTGTTCTAACCTGTACCTGCAACTGGATGCAGGAAGAAAATATGCCTTTCTGTTTTAAAAGAATTATTTGTGTGACAGAAGTCATACGCCAGAATTCCAGTGGTAACTGCTTTCATATAGGCAAATTCTGCCTGATATAAAAGAACGCGGCTGTTCCATGGTTACGAAATACAACCTTTGTGAATTCAGTCAACATGTTTTTAAACATCTAGTGACATTAAAAAGGAAGTTACTAGCTTTAGGGTATATGAAGTATTGCAACCCCATAAAGTTTAAGCACTGGCAGGTAAAAAGAATAATTGCTAAAGCAAACAGGTCAGCAGCTGCTTTAGTTGTGCTCATCAGCTAGTGGCGATGAGCACGATCCTACCCTGCATCCCTGCAGCTGCAAGAAGAGATGCCTACAACATAAAGGTACTGGAACTACAGAATTATCAAACTGGAGAGAGATTGGCTATCAGGAAAGTTTTTTCACTGAAATAGTGGTCAAGCATTGGAACAGGCTGCTCAGGGAAGTGGCGGAAACATGACAAGTATGAAGATGTGGGACATGGTTTAGGGACATGGTTTAGTGGTGGACTTGGCAGTGCTGGCTTAATGGCTGGACTTGGTGATCTTAGAAGTATTTTCCAAGCCTCAGGATTTTGTGTTTCTCTGATACTGATATATGCTGCAATGTTTTCTGCACAGTATTGCATAAGTCACAAAACATGCTGGATTGCAGCAAGACATCCCTCTGTACTAATTCTGCAGCTCTCTGCAATTTAACATGGTGAATGAGCAGCTCTCCTCTTTTGATCATCAGATGATGAGTGCTGCCTGTCTAAGTAAAGAGTCTGTGTTTTCAGATCGACCATGTACCTGCTGAGATCAAACAGCAGAGTCACCTTTCAGATCTAACATCATATATCCAGAGACGCCCCTGCTATGACAGAAATTACTCGTGCCTCTCGTGATGAGGGATTTGCATTCATCCAGCAGGAGGTGAAAGAAGACACCTCCTCACTATGTGCTAATGTTTCTGTGATCCAGCAGCCCACGGGGAACCCTCCAGCTCCACACTCCACAAATGCCCACTAAGACATAAGCTGTCCATTTATGAGCCTACACTGTCGAGCACAGAGGACGGTTTCATGTTCTTCTCTATGTGTAAAACTGAGGCCAAAGTCCATACAGCAATCACTCTAAGTCCCTCACTTGTCTGTTGTGGCTACTGTGGTATCAGCAGTGAGTAATCCAGATTGTTGCTCAAGGCTTAGATCCCAACTCATCCTATCCACTGAACAAAGAAAAAAAAAACTATGACACACAAATTAAACATGGACAGTAAGCTCTCTGATCTCATTGCAGTGAGTAAAGTTTAAATGATATTACATGACTTCTTGATTTGTGAGCAAGAATTAGCATATTCCTGTTGAAGCTATAAAAGGAAGAAAAAAACTAAATCAAACCTAAATCCAACACTTAGCCACACAGCTCTTTAAAGCTGTTTCATATGGATTACCTTCAACTCTAAAAAATTCAACCCACTTGGAAAAATACATTAAATTCAATATATATTAGACTCAAATATCATAGAATCATAGAATAGACTGGGGTGGAAGGGACATTAAAGAACATCTGGTCCCACCTCCACAGTCATGGGCAGGGACACCTTCCACTAGACCAAGCTGCTCGAAGCCCCATCCAACCTGGCCTTGAACACTTCCAGGGATGGGGCTGCCACAGCTTCTCTGGGAAGCCTGTGCCAGTGGCTCACCACCCTTCCTTACATCTTCCTTATATCCTTCCTTATGTCTAATCTAAACCTATCCTCCTTAAGCTTAAAAACATTACCCTTTTTAATGTCACTCCATGCCCATGTCAAAGGACCCTCTCCAGCTCTCCTGCAGCCTCCTTTGTGTACTGGAACGTGGTATAAGGTCTGTGTGGAGCCCACTTTTCTCCAGGCTGAACAGCCTCAACTCTCTTAGTCTGTCTATATATAACAGACTCCACTGGTTAGGCTGGAGACACACAGGAAATTAGTTGTATGCAGTGTCTCAGACACAGGGACAATATTCTCACCTACCAATTAAAATGCCCAGACACGTGAAGAAATGTTTTTTTCTTAATCCTATTAAAATTCACCTATTACTAGAATGCATTCTGTTAAATGCATGGTTTGCTCTAAGTGTTATGCTACTGCATTTTACCTGGAACACTTAATTGTTTCCCAAGAATAGCAAATGGTTAACAGCTCTTCATACAGGAGCTGTGGAATGGTTTCCGTAAATTTCACTGCAGTTCACTGCCTGTATTCACACCAAGTGAAAAACTGACTTTGAGGGGAAAAAAAGGAAAATACAAAATACATGCACAAGAGAAGCAGATAAGCTTTACACATCCTGGAAGGCAAATGTGGAACTAGTGCTACAAAGAAGAAGCTGTCTGCTGCAAGAGTGCAAAGTACCTCAGAAGTGTCAAAATACGAAGGTAAAGAGATAGAGCTTCCTCAGGTTAATGGTCTGATAATATCACTGCTGAGACCTCGAAAGCCATTGCCTCAACATCCATTTCTGGCAATGTTGATATAAACTCGACAGGGGTGGGGCTCGGGGCAAATTCTGGGGCTTCGCCTGCCAGGCTGATGAAAGAAGGAAAATCTATTTCAGTGCTTAAAAGCCAGAGTGGCTTTTGGTGCAGGAGGTCAGACAGATACACGGGTAAGTTGCTGTATAAGAGTAGTCTCAAAAAGGACTACTGAAATGAAAACCAGATAAGGGCCTGGAACAAGATCCTACAGTCTATTAATGCCCTGGGATAGTGTAAGAGAGACACATGGGAACTCAGACACAAGGAAAGTGGTGTGGGGGGGTTGGTTTGCAGTGTTGACAACAAGTATGTTTGTTCTATGGTAGGTAAAAAACCCCTCGGAACAAAAAGCTCTTGCAGGCTGATACGGGAAGAAAAGCCTGTTTGTGGTGAATACAATGGGGAATTTGTTCACCTCGATGCAGACAAACCCATCACTTGAAAGCTGAAGTCGTTGTTTTGACCCTGTTCACTCCACGTTATCGAGTCAACCCAACTGGGCATTTAATCCCCCCAGGACTAAGGAAATCCATCTCTCTCCCCTCTTGTGAAAAAAAAAGAAAATTGACTGCTCTGGGTGTATTTCCAGCAGACTTAGGGCCAGCAGGTGCTGGATGTGTGCAACATCTTGCTGGTGGCTGACTGCATTTTGCAAGTGTTGCTATCAGTGCTAAGGAGAAAGCTGCTCCACACATGGTCCTCCACCAGTGTTTTCTTCATTTCAGACTAAATCTGTACCTAGAAATTGAATTTATAAGTTCTCTTCTAACATAATTTAGGATGCAGTCATTTCTATAGAGCTTTTTGGTACAAAAAAGCCTTTCAGGTCATAGGGTGCAATGAAACACCAAGACCTAAATCAAAATTAATCAAAAATTACCATCTCAGGAAAGAAGAAAAATGAGCACTCTATTCTGATTCTCAGTAAACAATCTGCCTCCCCAAAAATTTCAGGTGAATATTCTGGGAAGAGGACAAGGATGGGCTCTTCATCTGGTGAGAGATGAAGAGCAAACCAGCACAGAAATCAACCAGCACAGAAATCAACAGCATAAGCATGAAAAATATCTGGCTGAAATCACTCCTTGGGCTGACAACTATATACAGGATGTAGTTTGCTGTTGGAGCCGGGCTTTTGTGGGTTACAAGAACAGGAATGAGATTCTGGATTGAGACAGTGCTCTAGGACAAGTATCCAAGGTCCTATTCCAATTTTACTACCAGCACAACATGAGCTCCCTTTGATATCATATGAGCATCCTCAGTTCTCTATCTCTGAGAACACAGGAAATGAGTTTGGGTTTGGACTTCTAGAAGGAAAGGTCAGCTTGCAACTTGTTTCAAAATTAATAAAATAGTTCAGGTATTCAAAAAGTGGAAAGAAGCAATAACCCTATTGAGGCACCTTATGTTTCTTAAACATTGCAGCAAAGGAATTCATGTATTTCAAAGATGGAAAGGACTTGATCTCCCAATAACAAACTGGAGATCCTACCACGGTATCCAGCAAATCTAATTCTAAATCTCATAGTACTCTACATCCAAGACCTTTGCACATTGCACCCAGTCTACAGGTCACGTTCAAACCGTGTGAGATAACATCATGTCCAAACAGTCCCTCCACTTTGGTCTTTAAAAAGTTTCCCCTACAATCATAAGGTGCTAAGCTTTGCATCAAATATTTCTGGATGGGCAGATCTGCCAGAACCTTGCTTCACCATGGGAGTCCTCTGTCTTGATTGACATCAGGAGGACTTGGGAATGAGTCAATCAGGAATAGCTACAATAAATATTTATTATCTTGTGGTCATCACCCTTAACGAACAATCCAGAAGAAGGTGGGGGTCAAAGACAGGATGAAAAGTAAGTGATATTGGTTTCAGGGCAGCAGGGAACCAAAATCCAAGCAAGCAGGAGGTCAGAACAAGGATATGTGGTTCTATGGGTGCATGGGTGATGAGCTCAGAACGGAAAACTATGGATGTCACATAGCTATGAAAGAACAGGGAGCCAGAAGAATAAACTTCCAGAGCAAGACAGCTGCTGAATGAAGTCATCTCAGAAGGTGTACTAGTGGCAGTGTTTGGGAAATAAAAAGTGGTAGTAGAGCCTCTGAATTTACATGGTGGAAAAATGAGAGATAGATGTAGAGGTAGAAATAGGAATGAGGAGGGGAGAAGAAAACAGAGACCTTGAAGGTGGAAAGATGTGGGAATAAATTTTAAGCAAATGTGCAAACAGTAATGGATAATAATAGCACTCAGATATTATGTAAGATCTTGTGTGTTTGCGAGGGAACAACAAACTTCAGGCACAGTAAAAGAAGATGGGCGGGTTTATGAGGGGAACAAAACAACAGCAGGCTTTTTCAGCAGAGGAGAGATTTACATCCTATACAAAAGTATCACAGAACAACAGAATGGTTGGTATCGAAGGGATCTTAAAGATCATTCCATTCCAGCTCTGTCAAGGGCAAGGACAGCTTCCTCTAGATCAGGCTGTTCAGGTCCCCATCTAACCTGACCCTCAACACTTCCAGGGGTGAGGCAGACACAACATGGGCAACTTGTGGCAGTGCCTCACCACCCTCATAGCGAAGAATTTCTTCCTAATATCTAATCTGAACCCACCTTCTTTCTGTTTAAAGTCAATATTCCTTATCCTATCGGTACAAAATAATACATCTCAAAATAGTGCCTGTCTGGGAATACCAAACAATCATTATTATGAAAGCTCTACATGAAACAAGCCAAGGGACAAGGGCAGCTTCTGTTTACATCAGTGCTGGCACTCTTCTCACACGTCCTGAGGAAGGACCAGAGCTCCGGAGATGCTGCCTGAGGTAGAGTACATCAAGGACACAGCACTATCCATTCTTGTCTTATTGCCCAGAAACACACCCATCTTTCATAATCAGCAAGACAGCAGCAAAACTGTCTGGCATAGCACAACGTTTTCATTTTTCTTCATTTAATTGTGCTATGTCCCACGGCACGGATCAACAAGCAAACAACAACATGCAAAAAAAGAAACCAAGAGCTTGTCAGCAGGTCTGACTGTGGATATTTACTTCTTGAGAGCTGGGCACAGAGCCAGATGCACCTGATGGTGGGACTTGCTAAGGGACATAGAGGCAGTGCTGGGTTTTGTAAATAATTCCAAGAGAAGAGGCCAGAAAACCAAAATCTGAAAGAAATAATCTTTCAATTTCACATTACTGGACTTAAAACTCCACAGGAGAAACTGATTCAACTCTGAGGTTCAACTTCCACCAGATTTTCCACAAACAGAAATTTACAAGAACAGAGCAAGGCCAGGTTTCCTATTTTCCCACCATGGCAGAGGAATTCTGTGGCTTAACTGCAATGGCTTTTCTGACACATCTCGATTCTCACTCATTCCTGCTCTTCATGCCTCCCAGAATCTCTTACCCCCCTCCCCCCAAATCAGAGTATTTCCTTGAACAGCACACCATTTCCAACCAGTTTTAATTTGATTCTCTAAAATGTGCAGAGACCCCTTTTTCCTCTCTCCCTGGCACGTACTATGTCTACAGTGGAGACTGAACCTGTTCTGCGTGTAGGCTCCGGCTTGGCCACGTTCTTACTGAGGCATGTCCTTCTCACACTGTGAAAGACCTGTTGAGGAGTGATTTGTTTCACCCCTGCCTGCCTCCCTTCCTCGGTGAGATCTGGAGAGGCGATGGCCCATGGCCGTCCGTGGGGGCCGGGCCCCGTCGGGCAGTACCGAGGGCGGACACTCGGCCCCGCCGGGCAGCCATAGCCGGGCAGCNGTGCCGCCCCGCGCTCGCGCGCACCGCGGCGCACGTGGCCAGGGGCGGTTGCCATGGTCCCCGCGCTGACGTGAAACAACCGAGCCTGTGCCGTAAAGCGCCGCTCGGCCCGTGGCACAGGCAGCAGCGGGCTGTTGGCAGGGCGCCGCAGGTGCCTGGCGGTGATTCCTTTTCTTGCTTACTGTAATTCTTCGCTTTTTCCTATTTTATTTTAATTTAGTTCTTTGTTCATTTCTTTGATAGTGAATAAAAGTGAATTATCGTTTTGTCTGCCAGCATTTGACCCCCTTTGCATCTAATCGCTCTGGCTATCCATCCATCCCAAGCCTCCCCCTGTGTTCGCACCTTAGGACGCACATCCAGATCGGGACACAGACAACCGCACGATGCAGGAAGATGAAGGCGCTCTGTGGTTAAACTCATGCATTTGGCAAGACAGCAGGAAGGAGAGAGGATGGTGTGTCCTCGCCATGGATTTATCCAAAAGCCATAGTGATCCTCCAGAGCAAAACCCTTTGACAACAGGTATGACTCTGCCACCCCCAGGAAGATTCCAGGGGCTGGACCACAGTGCCAATCCCATTTACAAGAGGCAATGGAGACAACCAGGAGCAATAACATGGTTCATAGATGCATCATGCTGAGATAAGAAACTGTAAGACCACAGCTAAGTAATACACAGCCTGTCTGTTGCACTTGCCCTCCATGAACATCAGGGACCTTAAAAAGGTTTTAAGTATGGCTAGCACCATATTAAATATTGATATGGTTCATGCTGAAGTGAGTGACTTCAACAAGATCATGCAGCACCGGCAAAACCCTGGAATAGACAACGCCATGAAGAAAAGCTTCCCACCCAGAAATTGCCTTGTTGACATCAACAACTGCATATTTGTATAATGCTGTTGTTCACAGCATACCTGTGAGACTAAGGGAATACTTGGAGGTCCTCTTGCACATTTCACAATACATAAAGAGTTATCTAAAGACATGGGATGCAATGCAAAGAGGCGCTGTTGTTTGTTTCATTAGATTTGGATGGAGCATCCATTCCTCAGGCTGAGAATGGAGAATGGGGAGTGAGCAAAATGTGCCCACCTCACTGAAAAAGCTCAAGTATGAAGAAAGCAAATTGGAGGTTCTGAAAAATCACAAACATATTGCTTGTGTCTAACACAGCAAATCCCATCTACTGCTCTCCAGTTTTATCCAACTGCCTACTGACTCTACTATATGTCTGTTGCTGGTGTTACTCCTTCTGTGAAGATTTTTATCCTGTCTGCCCTTCAGACTAGATTCCTGCATCGTACTCATTTTAGGTCTAAAGCCCAAATTTGTCCAGAAACTTCATATGAACCTAAAGCCTAATGGTCACTTTCCTTTGCAATATTTTATGTATCTGTCAAGATAAACCATAGTCAGGTTTTGATGCTTATTTCATGTTGCTTAGAATTATGATCTGTGCTACAGTGACAAACAAGATCATTTACCCAATTTTACTATTGCTCAAAAGTTATGATCTGCTGATAACTTCTAGATTTAAATATTGTAAGGCAGGGCACTGTCATATGAGCTAGTCTCAATTTTAGCAAAAAAAATTTATTTTTTCCATGCAACAAGTCCTTGCTATCCATCAGGGTTTACTTCAGGATCTGCCATTGTATTTAGACATACTCTGTAGTTTGGCACAGTAGGGGATCAAAACACTATTTCAGGATTGCTGACACTTTGTCAATGTAACTGATTTCAGAAGGTAGCTTTGTTCCATATTTTTGATAGACTAAAGATGAATTTTTTCAAAAATGAACAGCAAGAGACACATGGTGAATGGGGAGTTGATAACTGTGAAAAAAGCAGCATCAGCAAGTAACTGGGTCCCTGGCTTTCTAGGGACTTCTGCTATGAAATCTGGCTTCTTGCCTCTTCCCTTCAACTTTTTCTTCTAAAGAGTGATAAAATTGTGCTACTAATTCCTGACACAAGGAGGAAGATGGAAGCTCTGTCCAGACCAGATGGCAGTGCTGCAGCAAATATGTCTGATGGTCTTGTGAAGTAGTAGCCTAGCAGAAAACTTTCATGCAATTTTTCCCTGCTAGAAAAACACAGCAAAGATGACTCCATCCATTTTGCAACTTTGTCGTGGCAAGACATGATTTCTTGAAAATCCCCAAGAAAACAATGGTTGGTTTAACAAAGAATTTGTATAAGAACAGGGATGTTGTGAGGAATACACAGGAGCTAGTGCTGTGGTTCATATGGATGAATAAGGAACAGAAGGTGAAACAAGCAATTGGGGACCTGTCTTATGTAATTTTTGGTCTTTGGTGGAGACTTTTTCATGTCATAAATAAGCAATGGTTTGGGTTGGTAGGGACATTAAAGATTATCTGATTTCAACCCCCCCAACCATGGGCAGCCATACCACCTATTAGATCAGGTTTTCTAGAGCCCCATCCAACCTGGCCTTGAGGACTTCCAGGGATGGGGCATCCATCAGCTTCTCTGGAGCGAGTATGTCACCACCCCTGGAGTGAGTATGTCACTATAATTTAGGAAGAAAATAATTTCTTCCTAATCCCTAATCTAAACCTGCTCTCTTTCAGGTTAAAGGTATTCCTCCTTGTCCTATCCCTTCATGCCCTTGTCAAAAGTCCCTCTCCAGCTCTCTAGTAGTGCCTTTAGGCACTGGAAGGCTCTCTAAGGTCTCCCTGGAGCCTTCTCTTACAGGCTGCCCTGCCCCAAATCTCTCAATTTGTCTTCATAGAAGAGTTGCTCCAATCCTCTGATCATTTTTGTGGCCTCCTCCAAACCTGCTCTAACAGCTCCATGTCCTTCTTGTGCCGAGGGCTCCAGACCTCTATGCTGTACTTCAGGTGAAAGTAAAATATTCATTTAGTTGTCCTGTTTTTATGTTAGACTTGGCAGTCACAGCTGAGCTAAGTAAGTTCTCCCTGGATTGTCACTCAGTAGGAGAATCTCTTATTCTGTCCCCACATTTCTCGTGTAACGAGGCAGGATGCTGTCAAGACAGGTGCTGACTTTCACCCATAGGGTGAAGACACTACAAAGGTATGTGATACATTTATAGCCAACAGCATCTGTAAAACAGGTTCCAGGTAGGGTTGTGCAGGTGTGAGATGATAGTCATCATAACTGGGGTACAATCAGTTAGTTCCCCATCCCTCTTAACATTTTCTAGCTGATGGCTCCATGGGTTGTCATTTCAAAAACAAGTGGAGGACTGTCATCAAACTAGCCCATTGTTCCCTCCTGTTCAGGGGTATCTAGAAAAATCTGCTGACCTCCAGAGAGCAATTTAGGCCTAATGCTCTGATATTAAACTGGCAGGTGTGTGTTAAAAACACTCATTTAGTCTGAGGTGAATGGGAAGTCATGTAGGGTCAAAGAGTGCCTGCTTGATTTACGTCAAAAAGTTATTCTGTTAATTTTTTTGGTTGATCCTGACTCTTTCCCTGCAAATGACAATGCTATTATTAATGTTAATTAGCCTAGGCCAAGTAATGGGATCATTGCAGAAAGAACAGCTTTGATGTGTGCAAGTAACATCTAATATGTGGTGTAATAGTGCTCTGTTACTACTCAATAAAAATATATTTCCAGTGATTAAATACAGGAACTGGAACTTCAGTCCCATTAAGTTAATGGCAGCACTCCCAGTAACTAGAATGGGATGAGCAGTGTTCACTTGTACAAAAATGCACTAATTTTACCTTTTTTTTACATTTCAGTAAGCCGAAGAGAATATCA
Source organism: Pycnonotus jocosus (assembly GCA_013400435.1). Taxonomy (NCBI): domain Eukaryota; kingdom Metazoa; phylum Chordata; class Aves; order Passeriformes; family Pycnonotidae; genus Pycnonotus; species Pycnonotus jocosus. Next base: position 790,029 of record VWYP01013420.1, read on the forward strand.
CTGTGCCATGCCAAAGACCTTTTTTACTCTCTTCTACAATTCTTGTCTTCTCTTTCCTCAGTTTTAAGAATGAGATCTCTGTCTTTGTTGCTCCATCTTACCATCATTGAGCCATACTGTTCAACAGACTTGTACCATATTACTTAAGCAACACAAACTTTGTTTCAGATTCTTAGATTGCGTCAGAAATTGCACCTGCTTCTTTAATGTTATTTTGTTTTAAATGTAATAAATAAACTAAACTAATATTAACCTAGAATACGAGCATGCTTTTACATCCATTTAAATAACTCTCTTGAACTTAACCTCAACATTTTAAAGACAGACACATTCTGTTTCTAATCAAAACTTTTTTTTTTTTTTTAAGATAATTAAAGGATCTGTATTTAGGGTTCAAAATATCCACTCTTGTGACTGGAAAAAAGATCTAATTCGAAGAAATTGTTGGGTAAAAACACCTCTACATGTCTCTTTCTTACTCAGCTATTCTATGACTATAAAATATTTGGAAATCCCAACTGAATGTCTTCTGCAGGTCAACGGTCTGCTGGATGCACAAGGTGTGTAATTTATCTGGGATGCTCCTACCATTCCTTATGTACTTTGGACAACCCACTCACATATTGACAGTAAGTCTAATGCATGTGGTAGATATTAGCCTTACTCAACAAATCTACACATCAGCACAGGTGTAGTAGATCTCAAGCTTCCCTAATACTTCAGTCCTATAACACTTGGATTTCCTTTAGCATAGAATCAGAATATTTTGGTTGGAAGGGGTCTTACAGACTGTATAGTTCCAGCCTCCTTGCCCATGGGGTGGGACACCTTGCTGGCCTTGAACGCTTCCAGGGATGGGGCAGCCATGACTTTGGGCAACCTGTGCCGGTGTCTCACCACGCTCACAGGAAAGAATTTTTTCCTTATATCTGATGCCATCCTGCACTCTGTCAGTTTGAAGCCTTTCCCCCCACTTCATGCCCTTGTTCAGAAGTCCTTCTCCAGCTGTCTTGCAGCCCCTTTAGGTACTGGATGATAATCCAGGTCTTCTCAGAGCCTTCCTCAGGCTGAACAAGCCTAACTCTCTCAATCTGTTTTCACATCCACCAGGTATGACCAGCAAGTCTGAAATGCGTAGGCTGGGTTGAGTTTCCATGTGTGCAGGCCTAAGTAAGCCTGCACAGACTAAAAATACCCCAGAGAGAAAGTTCAGCCTTGAGGAAGCTTTCACATTAGTCAGCAGAGCTCTAAACGCAGCCACATTTTTTTGTTCTGTCTATATAAAGCTTGCCTGGGACTTTCTGTTGCATAGTGCATAAATAATATTGTTCTTCTATTCCCTGTCTGCATTGATCCACACTGGCCTTTACAACTTCATCTTGGGTGACCCTGCTGTCAGAGGTAAGACCTGTCTGTAAAAGGACTGAAGACCCAGGGTGTAAAGTAAAGTTTACTATGTTGTGATTGTCACCGTGATATGCCAGAGTGCCCTTGGGGAATTGTTCCCAGCTCAGGTAGGGTTTTCATATCTGAGAGGTCTCAACAAAACTGGAATCACTTCACACAGAGTTCTTTTAATCTTTCTTCCTACATCAATTCCTCCAAATCCTTTATCTTGCCTGAAAGGAGATTATTGTCTGAAAAAAAAATTAAAAAAGGGCATTTCATCTAATATGTCTTAATTGCCATAACATTTAAAGAAGATACATGATTCCCTTAATTCAAAAGGCTAATGAATCATTTTTAATCATACAAAAATGTCATGTTCTATGGTGGTAAGCAGCCTGAAAAACCCAGGAGAAGTTGGTAGGCATATGCTGGCTTGCTCTTTCTGTAGCATGAACAAAATGCATGAGCCTGCTGCTGGCTCCTGACTGCACATGCCAGTCTTAACTTTGGAGAAATAATCACTTTCTCCTCAACTCATTCCTCTCTCTTTGTCCTTTGATTGCAGATTCCAGATGGGTTTGGTAGCCAGTAATTACTTTTATAACTAGAACTCACTTGCAATACATCAGGTTAACGTTAATGGCATTCTGCACAGACACTCATAATCTTCTCTAACTTCTCTCCCATGCCAATGTAATTGTATTTCTGTAATACTAACCAAACAGTGATCTCTTACCTTCTTTTCTTTTTTCTTTTTTTTTTTTATGACAGCGAGAAGGAACAATTTACATTTTTCCAGGCTCCTCACTCTTCTTCACTATGTTTATTAAATCTGTATGTGTTACTTTTATTTTTTTAGTGCCAATGGATTTTTCTAATTACAGCAATCTGATTTCAGTTTATTTAAATGCTGATTTATGTTTATGCTATCCCCTGGTATCAATTTCATTCCAACTAGATCCCAGTGTAACTTAATTACTTGTAGTCTTGTCATTCCAAACTAATGCTAATTAAAACAGTTTTATTACTGGAAGGTATTAAAGATTAACCCCTCCACTGTTCTATAGGAAAGAAAGTAAAGTGAAGGTGAGGAAAAGGAAGGTTTACCAAACAGAGAAAAGTGTGCATAGGAATGTCCACTACATCTGTTTTGTTTGATCACACAATGTACTGTAGTTGCCCAAGGTTCACAGCCTGGTTTTATTGCCTGGTCTGGTGATCTCTTCCTGTTCTCACTCCCGTTGTTTCCACTTCCTCTTCTTTTACCGTGTCTGGGTGCAAGAGCTGCAGAAGATGAAGCTGCATACGTACTGGTGGCCAGCCTCTCCTCTCTTCATGTCCTCATGTCCCTCTTCCTCCCCCTCTGCCACACCTCTCCACACCTCCTCTCAGTTGTATCTCACCTTCCCTACCTCCTCCTCTTCATCACACATCCCACTCTTCACCATTCTCTCAAATCACACACTTGTTCACATTCAAGAAAAACAGTGTTTCAATCCAATCATCCTCCCTGTAGACTCAGCATGGATGAAGATCTCTGTCAGTGCATTGTTCACTGCTGTTCCACTATGTCCAACAGAAGATGAAGCTGAAGTGCTGACCAGCCTGAGCTTTTAATAGCAAGTGCTTTGCAACCAAAGAGAGATCAATCCTCATGAAGGTGTGTTGGTGTGAGTTTGAATTAAATGTTAGGAAAAGTTTGTTCACCAGTGAATAGCTGGGCACTGGAACAGGCTCCCCAGGGAAGTGGTCACAGCACCAAGCCTGGTGTTCAAGAGTTCAAGAAGCATTTGGAAAATGCACTCAGGCACATGGTTTGTCCTGTGCAGGGCCAGGAGCTGGACTCAGTGATCCTTGTGGGTTCCTTCCAGGATATTCTATAAGGGTTTTTTTCCCCTATGTGGATTTGAGGCGATATGTACTGAGCAATAACAGAATATATTGCTACTAGCCTTCAAGCAAACTAGAGGAGTTAGTAGGCTGGTAAAGCACCAGCTGAGTGCAATTATCTCCTGTGCAGTGCTTGTAAACTTTACCTGCCTCTTCAATGCTTCCCATAAATCCCCCTGACTGCAGCATACCACTGTGGCTTCCCAAAATCCCTCCCCATCTCAGACACAGCTTTATTTTCCTCTGCCTTATTCCTAAGTTTACATTTGCAGAAATGGTAATAAACTAACTCAGTTATGTTAAGAAAACCCCCAAGTCCTTACTCTTTAATACTAAAATAACTCCACGTATTTCTTTACAGGCTTACATATGCACATGTATGCAAATGGCCACAGTATTGTACTCAGATGCTTGGCTTTCCAGCACAGTTTTTTTGGTTGATTGCCAGGTAACTGGAACACTTCTGATACACATGTGCAGAAGACATACTTAATTGTTTTTCACGTGTACCCAAATTAGGAGCCAGCAAAGGCTACTGTTATTTCTGCTGATGAGAAAGTGACATCTGTGGGAACACAGAAGGCTACAGAGTGTGTCTGTCTGGGGCTAATTGATTTATAAAACTTGCCGACAGACAGATGTGAGCAAACACGTCTGACAAACAACATGATTATAAATTAGCTTCTTCTTTTTATAGGAGGTAGACTAAAACACACACAGCAAGGATAAGTAATGGATGCAGGAGACACATTATTTATTTTCTGCATCCAATGAAGCACAGCAATTGTACTCTTGTTCTGTGGGCTGGTTTCCTGTCGGAGTCTGGGAGTAGGGGAAAAAGAACTGAAGAATGAGGATGATCTCTACAAAATGGGAAGCATATTGCAGTATCCCAAAAAAAGATGTAAATATGATCTCTCTGAGCTCTCTGTCTGAATTTGTGGGTTTTAGCTGGATACGTCTGATTGTTATTAAGGAATTTCTGTGCTGTTTTCCTTAATGAAATTCACTCCTACGCAAACCAAGCAACTTAATTTCAGGATTTGTGCTTCAGAGGAGAAGAGAGTGTGAACTTCATCACATTGCTTTGATAAGTAAATAAAGTTGTGCAATTTCTTTAAATTGTCTCTTAAGTCAATGAACAACACAACTGTTTTCTCCAGGAGAAGAAGGGAGGGTGTGAAGGGAGGGGTGAGCCTAACGGACAACTGAAGTCCTCTATGGGGTTATGTGAATGCTGAGGCTATTCTCTGAAATAACCAAGTTCTCTCCTCAATGTCCCAGAAGAAGATTACAGGGAAAAAAAAAAGAAAAGAAAAAGAAAATCATTCCTCTTCATACCTACATGAAAGAAAAAGAGTTCCATATACTATTGTCTAGATGAGAATTTCACTTCATTTTCCCATATATAAGCAGGAGGAAATAAGAAGTAGAATTGAAATTAATTTGGCTCAAAGAGGTTGAAATTAAGTGTTAAAAAGCATTAAACATGAAAACAGGTCACAGAAATTCACAGTGAAGGTTACATTATCTAAAGTCATTGGTAAAGCAAGTGGAGAAATTGAAAATACAAATAAATAGGAATTTTCTGATCATTCCTTAAGCTCCCACCATCCTTGTCTGCCTCTGTCTGGGTTCTACTGGTCCCATTACCTAGCATGATGCAGCAACAACAGGGACTAGTAGAGAGGAGTATGCTGTGTATGCCTGCATTTTATACAGAGGGAAAGCTTGCCATCCATCATCACAGTTCCAGAGGGAGAGGCAATGCTGAATCTTTCCTCTACAATGCTTTCCACCACAGCACAATCTCAGTGAGAGAGAGAGAGCACACGAGTGCTAAGTGCACCAGCACAAGGGTAGAAATGGAAAAAAAAACCTCAGAAAAGTCATTACTCATCAGTGTTGAGATTTACAGCCATCAGGGTCTGGGAGGGTGGGAGCTCAGCATAGGCAGCAGCAGACACGGCTGCTTCTCAGCTAAGGCATGACTTTCTCTGACTGCCCAGCCCTGGGTATGCAGGTGATGGGAGAAGGGCAGGGAAGGTTCCTGCTGCTCGGCTCTCGGGGTGCTGCCCTTGTACAGCTGCCTTGTACAATTCAAGGCAGCAACACTCAGCATCGGATCTGTGGAGGGTGGCGGGCAGCCAGCAGCAATTCTGGCAGCCGGTGAGGGATTTTTCAGGACAAAAGCTGAGTGCAGTCAAGGGGAGGTAGGCAAAGCAATGCCCAGACCTGTGGCTTCTGGGAGCAGGTAGATACACAGGCAGACCCTTGCAGGCAGAGGCTTGCTGGATTCATGAGGGTTCATGGTGTTTACTCTGCTGAGGGTCCGTGGTGCAGTGAGGTTTTAGTACTGAGTGTTCTCTTACCCTCATTGGCATGCAGCAGAACCTGGTAAGAGGAAATACATGAAATACAAGCAAAATGAGGTCCCAAAGCTCATGCAGACTCTCCAGTCTAGGCTGAAATCTTGGCAGACAGGACATGCCAGTGGGACACAGGAGTTCGAGTATTCCTGGGAAGATGATGATAATTATTCCTGTCATTAAAAGCAGCAGGAAAGAAGTCTTTCAGAGCAGCTTGTCTCACATACAGACACACACACACACCCAGGCACAAGCCAAGGCAGACTTTAGGAGAAAAGGTTGTTGCTCAGTGTAAAGGAAACTAAGTCAATATTATCTTTTAATAACAAATCCAAAAGGAGAAAAGCTGTCCCAAAGAATGAGTCAACAGAAAACACGTTTCACAGGAATATGACAGATAAAGGGGCCTCAGTTGAACAAATTAGCATGTGCAAATATTTGGGCTGATGAGCTTGATGGAGATTTAAATTGTAGGCACCACATTAATAATTGACATCCCAAACTGGAGTTGCACAAAAAAGAACCTTTCCCAACCCAGGAATTGTTTTTCCTGCCTTGTTTCCTTTCACTTAGTAGAAAACATTTTTCCTTCATGCTGTGAGAAACAACCTTTTTTTTTTCATCCCTGTACTTGCTCTCACTTTTCTGACTGCTCTGAGTTTAATAAGATGCTGTCAGACATGTGCAGTTAAAGCTTGGGGTTGAGTTTCTGTTTTTCCTTGTTCTTGCACAACACAATTCCAGTGGTGTCACTTTTACAAGCCATGATGCGACTCCTCACAGGAACAGTGCAAGACAAAACCAAGGTGTTTATGAAGCTCTGAAGCATCCCTCCCCTGCTGTGGGACATATGGGCAAGGAGAGGATCTCCTGTAGTCCCTCTTCATCTTAAACCCATTCAGGTTTTTCCAAAGTGCTGTCTAAAGAAACAGGACAGGAAGAATTATGTTTTTTATGCATGGAAATTGCACAAGTTACTTTTTTTTTTTTTTTTCTCCTATAGAATCATAAAAAAGGCTTAGGTTGAAAGGTATCTTAAAGATCATCCAGTTCCACCACCCCTGATGTTGGCACAAATGCCACCCACTAGATCAGATTGTCTCATCCAACCTGGCCTTGAACATTTCCTATATTTCCATCATTCTTTCTTTTGTTTGTATAATAGAATTAATATTAGGATCATCTGAATGGGAGGCAAATTATGCACCAAAGGAGAGACTGAGAGAAACTAGTTCTGCTTTGATTTGTTTCTTGGTCCCAAGAAAAGAGAAGATGAAGTACAATCTGTGTTCTTATATGGCCACCTTGGTCTTTCTTTTTATTGCCATGGAAGGAAAAAATGCAAGGAAAAAAATAACGCAGGAAATTCTTGTGCTCCAGTGTATGGTTAACTCACAACTTTCAGGAGTGAATTACCCTGTTAATGTCATAGTGTCTGCTACCTCAGTTAGAGCAAGGCAGCAAGGCTCTTGCTTTTGTACTTATTATGCTTATCTCAATTGCTATTCACAGTCTGAAGCCTCACTTCCCTGCCATTTTATACTGATCACTGTGCTAGACTGAGGAAAAGCTTATGACCATATGGTAGCATTTGGCTGCTCACCCATTCTCTGAATTTCCCCAGTTCTCATTGACTTTCAATGGCATCTGGATGACTAATTGCCACAGGCATCTTTCAAAGCCTTCAGCTACAGTACCCCAAAGTATGCAGGCTGCTCTAAAGTCTAACCACACAAAACAACAGGTTCCTGCCTCCAGGCGCTTGCACCTACTGTTAGATGTTTATCCTGAAGTGGTAGAGATAGGTCAAGCAAGGCAGAGTGCTTATGGCAAGTCTCAGGCCACAGTGTGTAGCTGGAAGTTTTAGGAAGAACTGGGCTGGTCCAATGAACATTATCATGCCCCTTACAGTGACCATCACCAGAGGCAGCAGGAAAGGTGCTGAGCAATCTGTGCCTGGAGCTGCAGGATTTATTTCATGCTCTGCCACTGATGTCCAGTAGTGCCTCTGGCAGATCATTTAACTCTGTGCCATTTTTCTCTATTAGGTCACAAAGTGTTGAGAACAGGACAATGTTGACAACAGTCTTCTATGATCCATGCACAAAGGAGTTTTCTTGGAGATTCTGGGACTGGTAGGAATCTGACCTGGAAAAATTCTAGGAGAAACAATAGCAGCAAGTATTTCTGTGTCCTCAAAAGAATTGTGTGGATCTGTCTGTGGTGTGTGAGCTGACGGTCCCACTTAACTGACCTGAAAGTGGCTGCACTTGGTTTTGTCAAGGCTTTTTCCTTCACAGCCCCCCAGTTTCTGCAGGGCAAAGGAAATCCTTTTGAACAAGATGGTTCAGAACAGAGGAAAACAGCATGTCGTGTAAACAACTATGTGAGGCAGGAAAAAATGAAAAAGAAACCTCCTCTACCCTAAACAACAGCAAGACCACTGCAGAGGTCAGAATGGCCAGAGCTGTAAAAAGCTTCTAAAAATGTATGTGCTGCTGTTGAATTGCTTTGCCCTTGTCTCCAGAGCTTCTCAGGGAATTGTATTCAATCTCAACTTTTGTGAAGACGAGCCCAATGAAGGTTTGGTCTGCAGCATTTCTGGCTGTAGTCTGAAATGTTGCTCAGGATGTCTTTAAAGATTTAAAAGGAATTCAGCTTCAGCGTTGTTTGTGTGTGATTATTGTTGGGTTTTTTTCCAAACCACAGAATTGCTGAGAGGTTTTATACCTTTTCTATTTTCTCCCTTCGAAGATTACAGATAGACTCATCACATAATTATTTTGTTCCATCTTGTAAACAAGATCTGGGGAATAAGATAGCAAAGAACATATTTCTGTTTGTATCTTACAACATGCCTACACTGAAAGAAATTATACATAACAAAATTTTGTTTCAATTTCCTGTAACATGGCATCCTGTGAAATGGGAAATAGAAAAGAGGAGACGCTCTTAGACAGAGTCTATTCTGCATAGTTCTATCCTGCTCTGAAGGGCTGCTAAATGGAAAGTTTCAGTTTCAATAAGCCTTTATTGATATATTTAGTAATATTAATAAATTATTCAAATAGAAAATGAACAAAAGTTCCCATGAAAATATACACAGATGTTATTTAAGCAGCCCTTGCCTGGAATATGAGAAAGCCAGGTTTCTCACTTCTAGAAATCTGAAAAACAAATTGACTATGAAGTACAAAAAAAGAGATTCTTTAATTTTTTTTTTATTTATTTGCTCTTTTTTTTTCCAAGTTCACTCAATACCAAAGAAAGTAAACATTTAAACTACCATTTTTACAGTTAGGTTTTAAAAGTTCTTGCTTGCAGTGTAATTTTAGCTGGCTGTGCTCCTTCAAAAACAGCTGGAATAATGGCCTATCTGGATGCATGTTCAGAATATAATATATAACATCTAATATACCATATATAATATGTTATACACATCATCTGTTGTATAAATAAATAAAAAATAAATTATGAAACAAAACAACAAACCTCTGCAATATTTTCCCAATTCATTTCATAGTCTGGAAGCTGTCTCATGAGCTTGAGAGAACCTCTGTTGAGATCATGGGTAGAAGACATATATTCCTAAGGTAAATAGTGCTATTCCTTAAATACATTGTTCCTGGACTGTCTAAAGAGATTGATGATAACACCCTGTGGTTAGCAGTGGAAAGATAGGAATATTCTGAATTTTAAAAAATGCTTCACATAATCCAGTGTTAAATAAAGCATTACCATAGACAAAGTTATAATTTCTACTATGTCAGGTTGTATATATCAAGAAAAGTGGTGGATATAAATAAAACCTCCCTCATTAGACCTGCAGCCTGAGGACAGGGGAAGTATAAGCACCAGCACATGTTTCCTGAGATTTGCAAAACCAGAAAATGCATGAGTGACACAAATCAAGACAAGTCTATGAAGCACTATTTAATATTTTGGTATGCCTTAGTAAATATTCTCCCTTAAATGTCTGACTTCCAACAAAAAAAAGCAAATGGTGGCATTTGCCCTTGATGCTTTAGACTTGCATACAAGAAAGTGCCTGAGCCATGATTTGGCAAGAAGGAAATGGTCGTCCTGATTTCAAAGCAAATCTCTCAATATTGGGGCATTTTTAAGGTCTTAAAGATATCAATGGGATGCCAGCACACATTTAATCATGTGCCTATGCATTATTTCTGAAGTGGTCCCAACAGCACAATTAAAGCTTTCTGAAACTCTCCAGTCCTTACAGACCTCAGGCTGTGCTTTCCCATTATCTATCCCATTTTTTCTTGAGATTTTTGGCAGTGATCTGCATGTGTTAGTGTTGACTTTGAGCAGGATGAGACATCGTCCACTTTGGAAATGCTATGAGTTTGCAGTGCCCAGCTGTGCTCAGGATTTCTGCTCTCCCGGTTTTCCCTCTGTACAGAGGATGTGAGGGCATCAGGGCTTATGGGGAGCCTCCCCTCTCAAAGTCTTCTACAAGCATCTCCACCTCCATGGAACTCAAATCCACATAGAAGCCAACCGCCTTTGCCTTTTCTTTATATAGTCTGTAGAATGTAATGGATTTATGAATAAATGATGTTCCTGTAGCTTTTTCTCCAACAATTTATTTTTGCTTATAAATTTTGAGCTGAGATTCAATTTCATTAAATGCACAGATGAGCTGCTGGACTCTAATGAAGGCTGAGCATGGAAATACAATTCCATGCTTTTACTGGTCATTTCACCCAAAGGTGATGCCTTTCAAGGCTGAAAGGAATTCATCAAAGAAAAAGGTGATGGGGGAAGTCAGCCTCTTCTCACTGCCTGCTGTCAGTTCAGGGAGAAGTGAAATGAGCTGTCAGAGCTCAAAGGGAGTGTGAGAGGGAGACATGCCTGTAGTTCACTGTGCACCTTCTCCCTAGAGCCTTGGGAGGGTATTTTGATGGTCCAATAATCAGAAAGATGAATTCTCTGGTGCTCTGAACACACCACAAAAAAGGCAAAGGCCTCCCTTTGCTGCCAAATCCCCAACATCTTTCTCACGGGTACTGGGTAACCTCCAGTCCCATGGCAGGATCTGAGTGTAGCACAGGACCTTCACTGACAATAGCACTTTAATTAATAATAAATGTCTTGCCATAAAGACCACTAACCTATGTCATCTCAGATCCCAAGGCTGCAATCTATATTGCCCTTGGCTCAGAAGACAGGTCTCCCACTCCTCAAGGCAAGCTTTCTCGAGTGTTTAACATCCCTTGTTCAAGCAGTAAGCTTCAATGATAAAATAAAATCAATAAAATAAGAATCACAGAATGGTTCAGGTTGGAAGGGACCTTAAAGATCATCTCTTTCCAACCTCCCTGCCCTGGACAGGGACTCTTTTAGTGGTTAAAGCTTTAAGGGTAAATCTGATCACTTGTAAATGTACTAAAGGAGTGTTTCAGAGTAAGGCACACTTCATTCCCTGAGAAGCAAAGAAGCATATATTTATGCTTTAAAATCGAGAGAAATAAGGATAGCAGGTTAAAATGGAATATAAGATAGAAAAGCTAGAAGGAATGATTTTTTTTTTTCCCCAGGAAATCACTACTTGAAAATTTCAGGGACAACACAGCCACTTGAATAATGAATAAAGCAGACTGGTTCAAATGCAGTGAAATTGCCTTCTCCTCAGCTTTCTTTTAATCTTTTGTGGCCCTACAAGGAGCCTTAGAAGAGGCAGCCTTCTGACATAATAATCCAGCCTCCTCCAGCAGCTGAGCTTAATCAGTCAGTAAGACCTGAAGCCACTATGTTACATTGAAGCAGGAGCCTCAAATTCCCTTTTTCATGGCTAAACAGTTGTTGGTTTTACATCCGCTGAATTCAAACGTAGAAAAAACCCCCAACAAAACCAACACTAACCACAAACAACTTAAATTACTAAATTCACATTGCTAATAGTTACTTAATTGCTAACCTGAAGGTCCATAGCAGTCCTGATTGTCACTCAAGTTATTTTTTAAATGCATGTTGATTTTGAAATTGTAATGGTGCTGAATTAGCAAATGGATTAAGAATGGCAGAAGAGTTTTCTGTCAAGGGGCCCTACATTATGAATGATAAGGTTTCCCATCTGTATAACTCCTGGGATTGCAAAACATTTACCAAAAATTAATTTCTCATCACTCAGAACACCCTAGGAAATAATCAGATGTTTGTGTTTCACAGAAATTAAACCACAGCCTTAACAAACCCAATGTCTTCTGTGTATCCTGCCATGAGGTCCACTGCAGCATTAAGATCAGAAAAGCTGATTTTAATAGAAATTTACAGACACGTATTTTTTCATGGGGCTTTGTAGTTATTGGTGTGTCTAGAAACAAGCAGACTCCAGCTGGAGCCACGCTTTCAGCTCTCTCCTGAGATTCCAAACTTCTCTCCTGCAAGTGGTGAGCTCTTCCTGACCCCCTCTTAGCTCAAAATGTTCAGAGGGTCACCTTCACTGCAGGACCAAACAACCTCTGGGACTGTTATTTGACCGAGAAGGGGTAGCAGGAGACAAAAAGCATTGACAAAAAGAGAAAGAGAATCATGGAGCCATTTAGGTTGGAAAAGATTTCTAGGATCACGAAGTCCAGAATTAACCCTGCATTGCCAAGTGGCCTGCCAAGTCCCCCAGTAAACTGTGTCCCTGAGTGCCACATTACTCATGCAAGAACAGTGAGATTGCATGAACCTAATTTTTGAAAAAAGAAGCCTAAATCCAGATTTTTCTGCTTTTTATCCATGTGTTGCACAAATCTTGGTAATTTTTAATTTTCTATTTTTTTCTGGTGCAACCAGATAGACTTTAAAACTAGAATCTGGTCCTTGGCAGAGAACTCAAGTGATTGGGAAAGCCTGTGGCTGGTTAGACTTCCCAGTGACAGCAGGGATTTAATGTATTTCTCCCTTGCTGTACCGAGCTTCCAAAAGAACTGAAATAAGCTTTAAACACTTGCTTTTTTTCTTAATCAAATGCTATAAAGAAGTCAGGACAAAGCATGCACAGTTAGAAACTGATTTTGCTTTAATGAGTAAAAAAAATAAACAAGTTGAGAGTGCACCTTCAAAGAACCAGCTTGACATTACTTGAAATGATATTGCAGGGAGTAGAACCAAATTCTGGCATTAGTCTGTTTTTATATAAGTTGAATATTTGGTCATCTTCGTGTTCATGCCTTATGAAGATGAAGGAACTCTGGTGGCACCAAGCCAGCTATATGCACTAGAAAAGCATCCAAGCAGCCATGTTATTATTTAATCATCTATTATTAGAGAATATCATCCCACTGTTGAGGTGTACTTTTGGGCAGCCTGATATAGATGGAAAAATAGATTTCCATATGTTAAGGGTTGACCTGAAGCGCCTCAGAACTAGATTATAATTATTAGGAAAAATTTATCTTTCAAAAGGGTAGTTAAGTACTGGAACAAGCTGCCCAGAGAAGTGTTAGAGTCACCATCTCTGGAGATTATTAAAAGATGGGTGGATGTGGCATTTTAGGACATGGTTTAGTGGTGGACTTGGCAGTGTCAGGTTAATTGTTGGACGTGATGGTCTTAGAGGTTTTTTCCAACTTAAACATTTTGTGATTGTATGATTCCAAGATATTTACAGGGTTAAAACTCTCCTCTGGAGAAGCCAACAGCTGATGAATATATTAGCTTAAGTCAACTCCATTTCCCTCCTGACTGTGGAAAAAGGAGCTACACCAGCATGCCCAAAATGGGAATCAATTACTCCTCCTTCTCATGCTGCTAAATATTCAGGTCCTGTTGGTGCATCTCCTCCTGCTTGGCTCGAGTTCTCTTGCAGGTTAGCAAGGGAATCAGATGCAAATCACATAGGTGATTCCTCAGCGGGAGGACAGAGCCGTGGCTGCCAAGGAGGAGGCAAGCTGCCTGGAGTCACATAGCACTTAGCCACACTCCCATTGACTTTCAAACGGGAAATATGAAGATGCAAGTAACAGTTATGGAAATGTAGCCTTTCATTGCATCATTAGTTTTTTGTTTCCACGTGACAGAAGCTCATGATTTATTTTGCATGTTTAAACTGTGCCAGTGCTTTTTCTTTTCTTTTTTTTTCTTTTTTTTTTTTTTTTTTTTTCCTTTTCTATTTTAAAGCAGCCATTAATCTCACAAGGATATCNCTTTCAGTGACTGTGAAATAAGCAACCCCAACAGTTTGGCATGGCAACATAAAGAAGCTAATGTGGCTGAGGGACATTGTGAAGTGGTCTCTTTTGCATATCATTTAATCTAATTGCAACATATGTAGTCTCCTTACAGTTAAAGTGCAGGAATATGGACGTGGTTGCCTGGGTTGTGTTCCTCTCTGCTGGACAAATCACTTAGTTTGTGTGCATCATCTTTAAAGTAGAAATAATACTTTAATCATGTAGAAGTTTTAAGACTTTTTTAAAGGCCTGAGGACTGCTCATATATTTTTGGATTCAGAGTAACATACCATCTAGGCCATATACAGATATCAGCAAGCTTGAGACCAATATAGTTGCTTCTCTCACACCATCCCACTAAACATCTTTTATTGCCATTATGCCTGTGGTTTAAGACTGGGCTACATGGGACACAGTCAGCAAGATTTTCTGTCCTCATGTTAACACCAAAGAAAACTAGAAATTAACTCCACTAAATGCAAGGCTACATGCAGTTTCAAACTGAAACTGAGCCGCAGCAATATTTTTTGGTTTTGATCTCCTGAAAATCTTATGCAATCCTGAACATTTAGATTTAGCAGAATCCCTCACCTGATGGTTTGATTTATCTTGCTCCAGCCAGCAAAGCAGTTGAGCTACTTAGTAATTCTGCTGAAATTACTGCTGAAAAGCACAGGCAGGTGTGTCTCTCTGAATAATGTCCTTATCACAAGAAGTTCAGGGGATACCAGATGAGCTGACCAAAGAGCTAAGAGGGATCATTTCTCTTAACTAAGCTTTTCTCAGAGAGAAATGCCTATTTGCATATTTTACAGAACTATCAGGCTTTTATTAGTTACAAGGAAGCATAATGGTATCTGCCTATATATTATCCTTCCAGAAGTACCTATCTGTACCTTGTTTTACTATTCAGGACACTTTGTTGAAGCCTCTACCCTTGTGCAGAGCTAGAAATTACTGGCCTCATCCTTTTCTCACATAAGTGACATAAATCACGGACAGTTTCACTGAAACCAGTGAAATTTCAGTGATGTAAAACTGGTGGGGAGAGACAAGAGGGCCCTTGATTTTCATTGTTCTGTGTTTAAACACCAAGTCCAAGGGCCTTTGCCATATACAGCCCCTCTCTACTGCAGACAGCATTCCAATAGGAATCTGACACAGAGTATTTACAAAAAGTAGGGCTGAACAGTTTTGTTGGGGTTTGTTTGTTTGTTTGTTTGTTTTTAATGAAGCCGAGCGAAATATTGATATACTAGTACAAGCTGCCCAGGGAAGTGGTTGATTCACCAGTCTTGGAAAGGTTTAAAAGGTATGTAGATGTGGTGCTTAGGTTTAGTGGTGGGATGACACATTTAGTTTTAGGTTAATTGTCAGACTGGATAATCTAAGAGGTCTTTTCCAGCTAAAATGATTCTATGGTTTTAAATGCAGCATGTAACACAAACTTCCCAAGAGGCCTCTCTTAATAAGAGAATAAAAGATGATCAGCTGCTTCATGAGTGGGCCAGCTTGAAAACAGAAGTGTGCCAAATAATTTACTACACACACTCTGTAAGTTTACAGGAGAATTTGGGTTGAGTTTCATTTTTTGTCAGTAATTCAGTAGAGCTAAAACTTTGGAAAAACAGGTGGGTGAAAGAGTTTGCAAAGAAAGCACACAATGTTGTAACAGGCTGAACCATTATCTAACCTGTCTGTTTGAAAGGCTTGGGACAGACTATAAAGAGAGAGTGCAATTACAGGAGAGGAATGAAATGAATACAGTTTGTTTGTTAGGAGGATCTTTCTTTCTTCCTGAAGCCTCTGCAAAAAACATAATTTGTGCTGGCATTGACCTGCTTTTTGGGGAGATCTCGTATTTCTTTACTTCACAGGTTCCCAGAGGCTTTTGTGTGGCATTAATATTGGTAATGACTGAGTCTCTTTCCCTAATAAAATATAATGGTGGTGAAAAAGAATTTCTATGGCTTTTGCAAGGAACAAGCACTATGTTCAGATCCTGAAAATTCGACTGTTTGTTATCCTCCTGCAGCCATAGGAAAAATTGAAAATGTGTATGTGAGAGGCTGAACAGGTGGAGAGGAAGAAATGAATGCACAGCCCCTGTTCCCACATGTCTCTGAGTGTCAAGGTGTTTATTGCGCTTACTAACAATAAATGGCTTTACAAAACTTTTTTCCCAGAATGTCTTCACCAATTTTTTCCATTTCTTTCTCTCATTTTTTTCTAATCCCTGCCAAGCTCTTTTCTTAAGAATTTATCAGGATGTTCTTCACAGGCGATTTTTTACAGGAAAAGTAAAACACAGGCATGTTGGCAGCTGTTTTGGTTATCTAGAAGCAAAGGTGCTGAAACTGCGGGAAGGAAGGGGAAGAACCAGTTTTTAAGCTAGGAAATACCAGAAACTTAAAGGGTTTGCATAACCATACTCCATCCCTGAGTATGTGTTTTGTTATCCCAAACTGGTCAGGAAGATGAAACCAGTGTTCAGAATCTGGTCTTGCAGGTGCAGTCTGAGGGTTTCATCCCTCTGCTCTCCAATTGCTCTTCATCCTTTTTTTCAGTCTTTATTCTCCCTTCCCCTGATGATGACAAACAGGGGCACAAAGAAATAGGGAAGAACAGAGTGAAGTGCTTCTTTCCAGCATCCACTCGAATTTCAAGCAGAATACTGAAAGAACCAGTACAAAGGAGCAGAGCTGTTGTTTTTTTCCCCCTGCTTGCTCCTTGTTAAGCCTCACAGCTCATCAGGTGCCCTATTTTGAAAGAGAAAAGGCAACAAAAACATCCACTCGCTTTTCTAACCTGTTAATGAACCTTTTTACTTTCCCTGTCTACATTTCTCTCCTCCAGTGCTCTCTTTCCTAATACTGCCTTTTGTGAGACAAGATGGTGGAAGACAAGACAAAATGGCAGAGGGATGAACTACCAGTAACTGGGAATCTTTTCAAGCAAAATATGTTCAGAGCATATGCAAAGGTGCTGCCTCTCTTCTTAGATCATTCCCTTGGCAGCAGGATGTGATAGGCAAAATCAAACCAATATTCAGAGATTTTCAGCTGCAGATCTCAAGAATTGGCAAGGTTTTTATCGTTGTTTTCCAAATGGAAAAGAAAGAGACAGAGAATTTGAGAACATATGGTGATAGAATAATGAATGGGTAAACAGACTCCTTCTGGGCTCTGTCATTCATTAAACCCAAAGGAAATTAACAATCTTAGATTCAGCATTATAATCATAGATACTAACCATGATTTCATGACCAGAAAGTAGCCACTGCAAAGGTCTTCAGCCTCCTTCTCTCAAAGCTGATGCACAAAAGTAAAGTTTGAAAGACATAAATCCAAACTCAGCACTGTGTTTTGCCATTTTGCTGCCCAGTGAGTTCCCACTCACTCCTGTTGAGCTGAGATCAAACAAATCATGGAATAGAGAGGTCAGAACTCAGTTTTACCACCAAAAGCATCTCTTACCTGCAGATGTCCCATTCACTAGGAAGCTGCAATTCTAAAAATGTATCTATAAAGGTGATAATAGCTGCAAGAATCTTATTGTTTACTGGGATATTTTTCTGACCCTGAGGCCATTCACAATCACATTAACCTTAACTTTGGAAATATATTATGTGTTTAATTTAGCTAAGAACAAAATGATGAGCAGTATCTCAGCAAGTATTTGGTTACCTCCTCATCTGTTTACCATGTGGGGACACATGGAAGAAGATCTGTTGCTGGAAAACATACTTCCTTTTATTACACTGGTTGCCAGCACCCCTGAAGTTTAAAAAAATTAAAAAATGGAAAAAGTAATTAAAGCATGCTAGGCCTAATTACTTTCCTGCCTGCTTCGACAGTGTTTTGGTGGGGAGAAATCATAGTACTTCAAACCCCCACGTCTGCTTAGGAACTGCAGTCCCCAAGCCTTCTGCTGTGTAGAAAGCTGGAATTCTCTCTCCTTAACTGGACATCCTTCTGCTTTCATCAAGAAACTTGACATTTTCCATAGCCAACTCCACATGGAACTCCTTCCACAAGGTACTACTTGAGATCCAGGGATCTGAAGAGAAAAATACAAGTTTATATTCTCACCATATTAAAAATGGTATGAATTGGATGCTGCTTGTTGAACAATGCTGAGGATATTTAAACTTAGAGGGTAAATACCCAGAAATAAACAAGATTGTTGGAAGGCAGAGATGGTTCATGCTGAACAGTTCCTGTAACTACTCCAAAGTTGACTATTTTAGAGGTGTACAGGTTGATACAGAAAAGCCCTGGAAACATCGTAATACTAATTCTAATATACACAAAACCCAAAAGGGAAGAAAAACAATGGCAAGAGAAATCAGAGAAAATAAATGCAAAAAGCAAATAAAATAAATACTAGCAATCATGCATTGTAGGGCAAATGTCCACTGCATTGTTTGGGGAGCAATTTTGTAGGGGAAAAAAAAAAAAAAAAAAAAAAAAAAAAAAAAGAAAAAAGAAAAAAC